>JAWNKX010000034.1:0-187355 GCA_035041755.1 Cacoxenus indagator | reverse complement strand
TACAACATGACCAAATGTTTTTCGTTGGGCCATATGTCCAGTGTGGCGGTAGGAGGCGTCCGCCAACATGTGGTGTTTTTCTTTATGAATTAATTATTAATTTAATTAATTATTATTAATTAATTAAATCGTTAATTAATCAATTAGAAGGGGGAAAAGTTAAGGAAAAATGGGAAAGGAAAGGTTGGAAATAGTGCAAAGACCATGACCGAAGTGGGAGTCGAACCCACAACCTCAGGCTGGTAGTCTCACGCAGTAACCTTCAGGCTACCGAGGTCGAAAGTTACGCCAGGATCAGAGAAGTTACACCAGTGCTTACGGCATATGTGCAAAAGTTGGCATTTTTCAATGGAAAGAAATGCAGCAGCGGAGGCTCCCCAGGTCTCATATTCGTTAAAAATGTTTGAAGACTTATCCTTTACAGATGGAGTATCTTTAATTTTAGTGTAGATGATGGCGAAATAGATACATTAATATTTTTATATCTAGAGAAGATAGAAAACCAACCAATACCTCGGTTCTAAAGGATGCGTTTTTCAACATTAATCATAAATTTGTTACTTTGGTGAAAAAAAATGTTGTGAAACCATCAATAAATAACAGCGAAGAGACGCTTATGGATATTTATGAATGAATGAATGAACCAATACTTTATTTCCGAAAAATTTACAAGTTTCACTTAAGTTAGTGATTACACATTATATTTACAGAGCTTAGTAAGAAAGTTATAAGTTATATTTACTTGTACTCTACTGTACTCTACTGTACATTTACTTATATATGTGTATTTATTTAAATTTTGCTTAAAATATGTAATAGATATTAAGGGAAAATATAAAAGCCTTAAACAATTTTAACTAACCTAGGAAGGAGTTAGTAGTTAATAGTACTGGCAAGTAAATAGTAAATTAAGTACTGAATAGCACTATCATTGTGCAATATGACATTTTTTAATGTTGAAAGTCGTTTTTGCACGTAATATTTGATCATGGATCATTTGGACGTTCGTTTCAAAATGCGGTCCGGATGTTGAATAATGAAATGGAAAGTTGAGAGTTAGTTTGAGTAGTTTATTTTGAGCAATTCATAGTTTGTTTTTTTGCGTTGTTGCACACGCACCCCAAACTTCAGAACCGTAGAAAATGATGGGGGCGAATATTATTCTGTAAATCCAAAACTTGTTTCTAATTAATAACTTGGATCTGCGGTTACTATACTATACTATACTATCCACGTAGAAGCAAAGTTTTTTATCCAGATGAATTCCAAGATATCTAATAACATTTACCCATGGAATCTGTTCATTGTTTAGTTACAAGGAGTCGCTAGAAAGATGGCTCTCTATGCGCTCGTTTTTTTGGGATTCGCTTTAATTTTCCAAAGCTTGAAATATGCCGTAATATAGTCTAATGATTCGTGCAGTACTGATGCAACTTGATCCGAGGTTATATCCGAGCAGTAGATTGCAGTGTCATCGGCAAAAATTGGTGTAGTGGAATTTCCTGATGTTCGGATGTCGTAGATATATGTGTTGCATAGAGTGGGGCTTAAAACAAACCCCTGTGGAACACCAGCCCATAATAGCTTTCTTTCCGAGAATATAATACCTATGACAACTCTGAAAAAACGATCCGTCAAAATGCATTGTATTAGCTTTCTTGGGTAAGTTGGTGATTGAACTTTTATTAGTTTGTGGATTAATCTCTTATGCCATACAGTGTCAAAGGCCGCTTCTACAATCAAGGTTACTAGTCCAACTGATTTTTTACAATTTAATTCCTATTTTACGAAGTTGGTTAAAATTTCCAAATTGATTGAATTCAGATTTAATATGCTTTTTATAGCCAATAATTAAGCTGATAGGCCAATAGTTTATTGGTTTCCCTGGTTTACGGATTGGGATAATGTTTGCAGTTTTCCACTTCATTGGAAAAATAGCTTAGTTGAATACATAAATTGAATATTCGTGAGAGGTAATTGAGAGTGAGAGGTACAAGCATTCGGTATTTGATATATAATATAATATAATATAATATAATATAATATAATATAATATAATATAATATAATATAATATAATACAATATAATATAATATAATATAATATAATATAATATAATATAATATAATATAATATAATATAATATAATATAATATAATATAATATAATATAATATAATATAATATATAATAACATTAATTAGCCTAAAACTTAGAATTTTACAATTTATTAATTCTACCACTTGCATGTGACTTAAATTCATAAATACGAAGGGCTGAAGGCCCTGGCAGTCAGTGCTCTGAACCTAAAAAGATTTAAGAATTTATTATTAATGTACTTCTTTAAATAAATAAATAAATAAATTTACATTTATGGTAGCTTCTTTTGGTGTTTTTTAAGTGGTTTTTGATTTTTAGTGCCGTTAATTTTATATACGCCATAAGTTTGTAGAAAATGGCTACCGAAACAGGTATGTGGTATGTTTCTCCATATTAAACTCTTTATTATTTTATCTCTTTGTTATTTTTACATTTACTCCTTTGTGAGTATCAGCTCGTCGTTTTTTCAGAAGAAGTGTTGCGAAAGGTTGACAGTTAAAAACCTCTGTCGGGACCAACATTTGCTTTCTCCCGTGTGTAGTTGCAAGATTGATTGGCTCCTTAAGTGTCGCCACACAGGTTACAGACGACGAATTCAAAATTGGTAAATAGCACAGAAAAATTTCACGGCGATGGTTTGAGCCTAATGAAATAACTAATGGGCCAAAACAAAGAAAATAATAATAATACAAAAAAAAACAACTTTTTTTTTAAAGATATTTTTGTTCGTTTCCTTTAAGGTATTGGGCAATTGCTTTTAGAATATATTCTGCAGAGTCATCAAAATCGCAGGCTAGGCTTCTGTGTTCCATCTGCGGTTGGTTGCCTATTTCGCTTGACCACTTTTCGTTCATGATGCTGTTTGTACAATTTAACAAATTATGCAAAATACAGCAAACAATTATTATGTTGGTGCTCTTGTTTCAATCTCAAGTTCAAAAAAAGTGCCCGCGGCGATTATAGTTCCGATTTTGTCAAGGAGCGCGAATGCAGTCCTCTTAGCTGTTTTTGACCCATCCGTGTAGAGTCAATTTTTTAATCCAAGTTTGTTTTTCTCGCGCTAAGTATTCAGATTTGGTAGTATCATTTTTGGTTGAACTATGTAGACAAGTGATTATATTTGCCTGATGACGGGCCGATGCTGGCGAGGGCTCCTTGAAGTTGGAAAATCTAGTCGGTGCCAAATCCAAACTATAGCGGAGATACATTTATATTTCCGATTTTTGTTTAAATGTGCCAGCGAAGTCTTTCGCTAGCATATGGATAAGTTGTTATGTGGTTTCTACAGACCTTTCCGCGATGCTAGGTAGATCGGCTGAAGCAAGAATGCAAGCAGTAGGGAATGTGGGAAATCGTTGACCGAACGGCCTACAGCTGCGTGAAAAATTTTTCTTAGATGAGACTTAACGTACAATCCAAAGATAGGGAGACCATAGTCGATTTTGGAGAGCATTATGGCATGGGTGATGTTGACAGGAATGTTAATGTGGACACTGGCGTATTTTGAACTGAAAAATTTAATAATGTTAAGTCTAGATTCTAAATGTTTACTTAAGATAAGGCAGTGTTGCGTGAAAAGTATTTTTAAGTCAAAGTTTTATTTTTTATTTTTATTCCTACATTACTCCACCAGGGAGCATAGGGCCTCCCACAAGTATCTTCAATCGAGATTGTGGTGGTTTCATTAATCGAGACTGCTAGGACTATTTAGCAAGACAGATGGTTTTTGGGGCAGAGCAGGTGATTGGGCCTGTTTCTGCCTTGTACAGCCAATGTGGCGCCATCTGTGGGTTGGTAGACAAGGCCTCTCCTTTCTATTATATTAATGGCCACCCTGACCTTACAACATGACCAAATGTTTTTCGTTGGGCCATATGTCCAGTGTGGCGGTAGGAGGCGTCCGCCAACATGTGGTGTTTTTCTTTATGAATTAATTATTAATTTAATTAATTATTATTAATTAATTAAATCGTTAATTAATCAATTAGAAGGGGGAAAAGTTAAGGAAAAATGGGAAAGGAAAGGTTGGAAATAGTGCAAAGACCATGACCGAAGTGGGAGTCGAACCCACAACCTCAGGCTGGTAGTCTCACGCAGTAACCTTCAGGCTACCGAGGTCGAAAGTTACGCCAGGATCAGAGAAGTTACACCAGTGCTTACGGCATATGTGCAAAAGTTGGCATTTTTCAATGGAAAGAAATGCAGCAGCGGAGGCTCCCCAGGTCTCATATTCGTTAAAAATGTTTGAAGACTTATCCTTTACAGATGGAGTATCTTTAATTTTAGTGTAGATGATGGCGAAATAGATACATTAATATTTTTATATCTAGAGAAGATAGAAAACCAACCAATACCTCGGTTCTAAAGGATGCGTTTTTCAACATTAATCATAAATTTGTTACTTTGGTGAAAAAAAATGTTGTGAAACCATCAATAAATAACAGCGAAGAGACGCTTATGGATATTTATGAATGAATGAATGAACCAATACTTTATTTCCGAAAAATTTACAAGTTTCACTTAAGTTAGTGATTACACATTATATTTACAGAGCTTAGTAAGAAAGTTATAAGTTATATTTACTTGTACTCTACTGTACTCTACTGTACATTTACTTATATATGTGTATTTATTTAAATTTTGCTTAAAATATGTAATAGATATTAAGGGAAAATATAAAAGCCTTAAACAATTTTAACTAACCTAGGAAGGAGTTAGTAGTTAATAGTACTGGCAAGTAAATAGTAAATTAAGTACTGAATAGCACTATCATTGTGCAATATGACATTTTTTAATGTTGAAAGTCGTTTTTGCACGTAATATTTGATCATGGATCATTTGGACGTTCGTTTCAAAATGCGGTCCGGATGTTGAATAATGAAATGGAAAGTTGAGAGTTAGTTTGAGTAGTTTATTTTGAGCAATTCATAGTTTGTTTTTTTGCGTTGTTGCACACGCACCCCAAACTTCAGAACCGTAGAAAATGATGGGGGCGAATATTATTCTGTAAATCCAAAACTTGTTTCTAATTAATAACTTGGATCTGCGGTTACTATACTATACTATACTATCCACGTAGAAGCAAAGTTTTTTATCCAGATGAATTCCAAGATATCTAATAACATTTACCCATGGAATCTGTTCATTGTTTAGTTACAAGGAGTCGCTAGAAAGATGGCTCTCTATGCGCTCGTTTTTTTGGGATTCGCTTTAATTTTCCAAAGCTTGAAATATGCCGTAATATAGTCTAATGATTCGTGCAGTACTGATGCAACTTGATCCGAGGTTATATCCGAGCAGTAGATTGCAGTGTCATCGGCAAAAATTGGTGTAGTGGAATTTCCTGATGTTCGGATGTCGTAGATATATGTGTTGCATAGAGTGGGGCTTAAAACAAACCCCTGTGGAACACCAGCTCATAATAGCTTTCTTTCCGAGAATATAATACCTATGACAACTCTGAAAAAACGATCCGTCAAAATGCCTTGTATTAGCTTTCTTGGGTAAGTTGGTGATTGAACTTTTATTAGTTTGTGGATTAATCTCTTATGCCATACTCTGTCAAAGGCCGCTTCTACAACCAAGGTTACTAGTCCAACTGATTTTTTACAATTTAATTCCTATTTTACGAAGTTGGTTAAAATTTCCAAGAGGTGGATACAAATTGATTGAATTCAGATTTAATATGCTTTTTATAGCCAATAATTAAGCTGATAGGCCAATAGTTTATTGGTTTCCCTGGTTTACGGATTGGGATAATGTTTGCAGTTTTCCACTTCATTGGAAAAATAGCTTAGTTGAATACATAAATTGAATATTCGTGAGAGGTAATTGAGAGTGAGAGGTACAAGCATTCGGTATTTGATATATAATATAATATAATATAATATAATATAATATAATATAATATAATATAATATAATATAATATAATATAATATAATATAATATAATATAATATAATATAATATAATATAATATAATATAATATAATATAATATAATATAATATAATATAATATAATATAATATAATATAATATAATATAATATAATATAATATAATATAATATAATATAATATAATATAATATAATATAATATAATATAATATAATATAATATAATATAATATAATATAATATAATATAATATAATATAATATAATATAATATAATATAATATAATATAATATAATATAATATAATATAATATAATATAATATAATATAATATAATATAATATAATATAATATAATATAATATAATATAATATAATATAATATAATATAATATAATATAATATATAATAACATTAATTAGCCTAAAACTTAGAATTTTACAATTTATTAATTCTACCACTTGCATGTGACTTAAATTCATAAATACGAAGGGCTGAAGGCCCTGGCAGTCAGTGCTCTGAACCTAAAAAGATTTAAGAATTTATTATTAATGTACTTCTTTAAATAAATAAATAAATAAATTTACATTTATGGTAGCTTCTTTTGGTGTTTTTTAAGTGGTTTTTGATTTTTAGTGCCGTTAATTTTATATACGGTATAAGTTTGTAGAAAATGGCTACCGAAACAGGTATGTGGTATGTTTCTCCATATTAAACTCTTTATTATTTTATCTCTTTGTTATTTTTACATTTACTCCTTTGTGAGTATCAGCTCGTCGTTTTTTCAGAAGAAGTGTTGCGAAAGGTTGACAGTTAAAAACCTCTGTCGGGACCAACATTTGCTTTCTCCCGTGTGTAGTTGCAAGATTGATTGGCTCCTTAAGTGTCGCCACACAGGTTACAGACGACGAATCAAAATTGGTAAATAGCACAGAAAAATTTCACGGCGATGGTTTGAGCCTAATGAAATAACTAATGGGCCAAAACAAAGAAAATAATAATAATACAAAAAAAAACAACTTTTTTTTTTAAGATATTTTTGTTCGTTTCCTTTAAGGTATTGGGCAATTGCTTTTAGAATATATTCTGCAGAGTCATCAAAATCGCAGGCTAGGCTTCTGTGTTCCATCTGCGGTTGGTTGCCTATTTCGCTTGACCACTTTTCGTTCATGATGCTGTTTGTACAATTTAACAAATTATGCAAAATACAGCAAACAATTATTATGTTGGTGCTCTTGTTTCAATCTCAAGTTCAAAAAAAGTGCCCGCGGCGATTATAGTTCCGATTTTGTCAAGGAGCGCGAATGCAGTCCTCTTAGCTGTTTTTGACCCATCCGTGTAGAGTCAATTTTTTAATCCAAGTTTGTTTTTCTCGCGCTAAGTATTCAGATTTGGTAGTATCATTTTTGGTTGAACTATGTAGACAAGTGATTATATTTGCCTGATGACGGGCCGATGCTGGCGAGGGCTCCTTGAAGTTGGAAAATCTAGTCGGTGCCAAATCCAAACTATAGCGGAGATACATTTATATTTCCGATTTTTGTTTAAATGTGCCAGCGAAGTCTTTCGCTAGCATATGGATAAGTTGTTATGTGGTTTCTACAGACCTTTCCGCGATGCTAGGTAGATCGGCTGAAGCAAGAATGCAAGCAGTAGGGAATGTGGGAAATCGTTGACCGAACGGCCTACAGCTGCGTGAAAAATTTTTCTTAGATGAGACTTAACGTACAATCCAAAGATAGGGAGACCATAGTCGATTTTGGAGAGCATTATGGCATGGGTGATGTTGACAGGAATGTTAATGTGGACACTGGCGTATTTTGAACTGAAAAATTTAATAATGTTAAGTCTAGATTCTAAATGTTTACTTAAGATAAGGCAGTGTTGCGTGAAAAGTATTTTTAAGTCAAAGTTTTATTTTTTATTTTTATTCCTACATTACTCCACCAGGGAGCATAGGGCCTCCCACAAGTATCTTCAATCGAGATTGTGGTGGTTTCATTAATCGAGACTGCTAGGACCATTTAGCAAGACAGATGGTTTTTGGGGCAGAGCAGGTGATTGGGCCTGTTTCTGCCTTGTACAGCCAATGTGGCGCCATCTGTGGGTTGGTAGACAAGGCCTCTCCTTTCTATTATATTAATGGCCACCCTGACCTTACAACATGACCAAATGTTTTTCGTTGGGCCATATGTCCAGTGTGGCGGTAGGAGGCGTCCGCCAACATGTGGTGTTTTTCTTTATGAATTAATTATTAATTTAATTAATTATTATTAATTAATTAAATCGTTAATTAATCAATTAGAAGGGGGAAAAGTTAAGGAAAAATGGGAAAGGAAAGGTTGGAAATAGTGCAAAGACCATGACCGAAGTGGGAGTCGAACCCACAACCTCAGGCTGGTAGTCTCACGCAGTAACCTTCAGGCTACCGAGGTCGAAAGTTACGCCAGGATCAGAGAAGTTACACCAGTGCTTACGGCATATGTGCAAAAGTTGGCATTTTTCAATGGAAAGAAATGCAGCAGCGGAGGCTCCCCAGGTCTCATATTCGTTAAAAATGTTTGAAGACTTATCCTTTACAGATGGAGTATCTTTAATTTTAGTGTAGATGATGGCGAAATAGATACATTAATATTTTTATATCTAGAGAAGATAGAAAACCAACCAATACCTCGGTTCTAAAGGATGCGTTTTTCAACATTAATCATAAATTTGTTACTTTGGTGAAAAAAAATGTTGTGAAACCATCAATAAATAACAGCGAAGAGACGCTTATGGATATTTATGAATGAATGAATGAACCAATACTTTATTTCCGAAAAATTTACAAGTTTCACTTAAGTTAGTGATTACACATTATATTTACAGAGCTTAGTAAGAAAGTTATAAGTTATATTTACTTGTACTCTACTGTACTCTACTGTACATTTACTTATATATGTGTATTTATTTAAATTTTGCTTAAAATATGTAATAGATATTAAGGGAAAATATAAAAGCCTTAAACAATTTTAACTAACCTAGGAAGGAGTTAGTAGTTAATAGTACTGGCAAGTAAATAGTAAATTAAGTACTGAATAGCACTATCATTGTGCAATATGACATTTTTTAATGTTGAAAGTCGTTTTTGCACGTAATATTTGATCATGGATCATTTGGACGTTCGTTTCAAAATGCGGTCCGGATGTTGAATAATGAAATGGAAAGTTGAGAGTTAGTTTGAGTAGTTTATTTTGAGCAATTCATAGTTTGTTTTTTTGCGTTGTTGCACACGCACCCCAAACTTCAGAACCGTAGAAAATGATGGGGGCGAATATTATTCTGTAAATCCAAAACTTGTTTCTAATTAATAACTTGGATCTGCGGTTACTATACTATACTATACTATCCACGTAGAAGCAAAGTTTTTTATCCAGATGAATTCCAAGATATCTAATAACATTTACCCATGGAATCTGTTCATTGTTTAGTTACAAGGAGTCGCTAGAAAGATGGCTCTCTATGCGCTCGTTTTTTTGGGATTCGCTTTAATTTTCCAAAGCTTGAAATATGCCGTAATATAGTCTAATGATTCGTGCAGTACTGATGCAACTTGATCCGAGGTTATATCCGAGCAGTAGATTGCAGTGTCATCGGCAAAAATTGGTGTAGTGGAATTTCCTGATGTTCGGATGTCGTAGATATATGTGTTGCATAGAGTGGGGCTTAAAACAAACCCCTGTGGAACACCAGCCCATAATAGCTTTCTTTCCGAGAATATAATACCTATGACAACTCTGAAAAAACGATCCGTCAAAATGCATTGTATTAGCTTTCTTGGGTAAGTTGGTGATTGAACTTTTATTAGTTTGTGGATTAATCTCTTATGCCATACAGTGTCAAAGGCCGCTTCTACAATCAAGGTTACTAGTCCAACTGATTTTTTACAATTTAATTCCTATTTTACGAAGTTGGTTAAAATTTCCAAATTGATTGAATTCAGATTTAATATGCTTTTTATAGCCAATAATTAAGCTGATAGGCCAATAGTTTATTGGTTTCCCTGGTTTACGGATTGGGATAATGTTTGCAGTTTTCCACTTCATTGGAAAAATAGCTTAGTTGAATACATAAATTGAATATTCGTGAGAGGTAATTGAGAGTGAGAGGTACAAGCATTCGGTATTTGATATATAATATAATATAATATAATATAATATAATATAATATAATATAATATAATACAATATAATATAATATAATATAATATAATATAATATAATATAATATAATATAATATAATATAATATAATATAATATAATATAATATAATATAATATAATATAATATAATATAATATAATATAATATATAATAACATTAATTAGCCTAAAACTTAGAATTTTACAATTTATTAATTCTACCACTTGCATGTGACTTAAATTCATAAATACGAAGGGCTGAAGGCCCTGGCAGTCAGTGCTCTGAACCTAAAAAGATTTAAGAATTTATTATTAATGTACTTCTTTAAATAAATAAATAAATAAATTTACATTTATGGTAGCTTCTTTTGGTGTTTTTTAAGTGGTTTTTGATTTTTAGTGCCGTTAATTTTATATACGCCATAAGTTTGTAGAAAATGGCTACCGAAACAGGTATGTGGTATGTTTCTCTATATTAAACTCTTTATTATTTTATCTCTTTGTTATTTTTACATTTACTCCTTTGTGAGTATCAGCTCGTCGTTTTTTCAGAAGAAGTGTTGCGAAAGGTTGACAGTTAAAAACCTCTGTCGGGACCAACATTTGCTTTCTCCCGTGTGTAGTTGCAAGATTGATTGGCTCCTTAAGTGTCGCCACACAGGTTACAGACGACGAATTCAAAATTGGTAAATAGCACAGAAAAATTTCACGGCGATGGTTTGAGCCTAATGAAATAACTAATGGGCCAAAACAAAGAAAATAATAATAATACAAAAAAAAAAAAAAACAACTTTTTTTTTAAAGATATTTTTGTTCGTTTCCTTTAAGGTATTGGGCAATTGCTTTTAGAATATATTCTGCAGAGTCATCAAAATCGCAGGCTAGGCTTCTGTGTTCCATCTGCGGTTGGTTGCCTATTTCGCTTGACCACTTTTCGTTCATGATGCTGTTTGTACAATTTAACAAATTATGCAAAATACAGCAAACAATTATTATGTTGGTGCTCTTGTTTCAATCTCAAGTTCAAAAAAAGTGCCCGCGGCGATTATAGTTCCGATTTTGTCAAGGAGCGCGAATGCAGTCCTCTTAGCTGTTTTTGACCCATCCGTGTAGAGTCAATTTTTTAATCCAAGTTTGTTTTTCTCGCGCTAAGTATTCAGATTTGGTAGTATCATTTTTGGTTGAACTATGTAGACAAGTGATTATATTTGCCTGATGACGGGCCGATGCTGGCGAGGGCTCCTTGAAGTTGGAAAATCTAGTCGGTGCCAAATCCAAACTATAGCGGAGATACATTTATATTTCCGATTTTTGTTTAAATGTGCCAGCGAAGTCTTTCGCTAGCATATGGATAAGTTGTTATGTGGTTTCTACAGACCTTTCCGCGATGCTAGGTAGATCGGCTGAAGCAAGAATGCAAGCAGTAGGGAATGTGGGAAATCGTTGACCGAACGGCCTACAGCTGCGTGAAAAATTTTTCTTAGATGAGACTTAACGTACAATCCAAAGATAGGGAGACCATAGTCGATTTTGGAGAGCATTATGGCATGGGTGATGTTGACAGGAATGTTAATGTGGACACTGGCGTATTTTGAACTGAAAAATTTAATAATGTTAAGTCTAGATTCTAAATGTTTACTTAAGATAAGGCAGTGTTGCGTGAAAAGTATTTTTAAGTCAAAGTTTTATTTTTTATTTTTATTCCTACATTACTCCACCAGGGAGCATAGGGCCTCCCACAAGTATCTTCAATCGAGATTGTGGTGGTTTCATTAATCGAGACTGCTAGGACTATTTAGCAAGACAGATGGTTTTTGGGGCAGAGCAGGTGATTGGGCCTGTTTCTGCCTTGTACAGCCAATGTGGCGCCATCTGTGGGTTGGTAGACAAGGCCTCTCCTTTCTATTATATTAATGGCCACCCTGACCTTACAACATGACCAAATGTTTTTCGTTGGGCCATATGTCCAGTGTGGCGGTAGGAGGCGTCCGCCAACATGTGGTGTTTTTCTTTATGAATTAATTATTAATTTAATTAATTATTATTAATTAATTAAATCGTTAATTAATCAATTAGAAGGGGGAAAAGTTAAGGAAAAATGGGAAAGGAAAGGTTGGAAATAGTGCAAAGACCATGACCGAAGTGGGAGTCGAACCCACAACCTCAGGCTGGTAGTCTCACGCAGTAACCTTCAGGCTACCGAGGTCGAAAGTTACGCCAGGATCAGAGAAGTTACACCAGTGCTTACGGCATATGTGCAAAAGTTGGCATTTTTCAATGGAAAGAAATGCAGCAGCGGAGGCTCCCCAGGTCTCATATTCGTTAAAAATGTTTGAAGACTTATCCTTTACAGATGGAGTATCTTTAATTTTAGTGTAGATGATGGCGAAATAGATACATTAATATTTTTATATCTAGAGAAGATAGAAAACCAACCAATACCTCGGTTCTAAAGGATGCGTTTTTCAACATTAATCATAAATTTGTTACTTTGGTGAAAAAAAATGTTGTGAAACCGTCAATAAATAACAGCGAAGAGACGCTTATGGATATTTATGAATGAATGAATGAACCAATACTTTATTTCCGAAAAATTTACAAGTTTCACTTAAGTTAGTGATTACACATTATATTTACAGAGCTTAGTAAGAAAGTTATAATTAAACGCAGTAAACTGCATAAAACATTTGTCGGATTTAAAAAATAATGACGTGACAATAAAAATAAAAAATTAGACTTATACTAACTTAATTAATTATAGAAGGCTGTATCCTTCTTAGAGGGAGATCATGTGGGTGCAGCCTCTTCAGTCTACGCCTTGTTGAGATACGGGTGAGGGAGAAAGCTAGAGGATTTGGGTGCGACAAAAGTCTGTAGTGATAGCGGCAGCTGTGAGAATTAATCACCTCCATAACAGTTGGCACGGCAAGATCCCTATGCAGCGTGGAGTTGCGGACGTACCAAGGGGCGCCCATAAATCTTCTGAGAGCCTTGCTCTGACACGCCTGCACTCTTCTGATGTTGTAGGCAGCAGTAGTGCCCCAAATTTGTATGGCGTAGCGCCAAGCAGGTGCCACTACTTGCAGATAGATGAGCCTTTTATTAGTTAAAGATAACTTATTCGATGGGCGGAGGAGCCACTCCAGTTTCTTGAGCTTTTGATAGCAGCGCGCTGTAACTACCTTAATGTGTGCACGCCAGGTAAGACGCTTATCCAGGATCAAACCGAGATACCGGATTTGCTCCATTTGCGGAATGATTCTTGTGTTGTAAGTCACAACCGGACAGACGCCTTGCCTTAAAGTGAAGGTACAGTGAGCTGATTTCTCAGAGTTTATGGCTATATTCCAACGCCTGGCCCATGAGTGGAATCTATCCAGGTAGCTGGACAATTTCTCCGCAGCTTCGTTCAGAGAGGCAGAGTTGAAAATAACTGCCGTATCGTCCGCGTAAGTAGCAATAATCGAATGCTCATCTCTAGTTGTAGGCATATCAGAGGTATATAAGGAGTAGAGGACCGGAGCTAAGACACTCCCCTGCGGGACACCGGCTCTCATGTGCCTGAAGGTGGAAATTTTGTCTCTTACCGCCACAGAGAAGGTTCGTCGTTGAAGAAAGCTTCGAATTAGTAAAAACTGTTTGCCAGGCAGGAGTAATTTTAATTTATGCAGAAGTCCATCGATCCATACCCTATCGAATGCTTGTTTGACATCTAGGAAGACTGCAGAGGAATACTGTTTCAACTCAAATGCAGTAAGTATGTGATTAACGACTCGATGCAGTTGTTCGGGAGTGCCATGCTGTGATCTAAATCCAAATTGGTGATCAGGAATGGCTTCTTGAACACCCCGTACTGCCAACAATCTACTCAAAAACAATCTTTCAAAAATCTTTGAAAACGTTGGAAGCAGGCTTATGGGCCTATATGATGTGACACAGTTCTCCGGAGTACCAGGTTTAGGTATCATGGATATCGTTGCACACTTCCACTGTGTGGGAAAATGGCAGATCCGCAGCATGCTGTTGAACAGCAACGTCAGGAACAACACTCCCTTCCAAGGGAGTGCTTTCACCACCCTGTTGTCAATATGGTCATGTCCGGGGCTCTTCTTAGATTTCAGTCTCTGAATTTGAGTCACAACCTCTTCAGGGGTGACATGTTTAGTTGGACTGTGATCTAATATACATCTCGATATGACTTCATTTGTTTCCTCAACGTCACCAGGGTCAGCCAGGCTAAAAGGCGTGAACCGGCTCTCCAACTCATTAGCAAATGCTTCTGCTTTCTCGGTCTCCGTACGCAGCCACTGATTTAGAGGCCCACGGATTGGAGCATGCCTGTGAGGCTGTTGTTTGATGCACTTGGTGGCACGCCATAGATTGAAGCCAGACTTTTTCATTGGATCCGCATTAGCCAACAGATTGTTGAAATGCTCCGATCGCACAGCTTGCATTACATTTTTCAGTTCTCGGGCAGCTCTCCTCCATGCAGCCTTGTCAAATTCGTTCCGTGATCTCATATAGCGACGTCGTAGCCTGCGTTTATATCTCACCAACTCCAGAACCTCAGGTTTTAAGAGAGCCTGAGGAGGGTTGGGTGAACAAGGGAATTGGTATGAAGAGGCTAATTCGGCGGACTCATGAATGTTCTTGGTGAACAAGTCAACCGAATCATCTATATCCTTGTCCGAATTTATTTCCATATTGAGGTTGATCCTTTCGTTTAGACACTGATGAAAGACCGTTATGTTAGCGTGGGTAGGGAGCAGTCTGGACCGGCATACGATGTTATCTGGAATCAATCCAAGTTTAATAAATAGTGGGATGTGGTCTGAGCTAAGGTCAGATGACTCCGCAATGTCCAGAGCTGTTGGATGAATGCCATTGTATATAGCAAAGTCTACTGCGTCGGGCGACCTTGAGGAATCGTATGGGTAAAGGGTGGGTGCTCCGGTTGCGAGAACCTCTCTGGAAGAGTTTATTATACTCCTGTGAAGTTGATTACCTCTTGGGGTAGCAAGTCTGGACCCCCAAAGTCGATGTTTGGCGTTCCAATCCCCTCCAACTAAGAATTTAGGTCCGAGTTGATTGAAGAAGGTGTTGAACTGCTGCTCTGATATTTGGGGTCCTGGAGGGCAATAAATGGCTGCGATGACCAGGATGCCTTGAGTTGTGTGAATACTGACAGAGACACTTTGAATTGAGTCAGACCGAATGGTTTCCAGCGGAAGTTATATTTACTTGTACTCTACTGTACTCTACTGTACATTTACTTATATATGTGTATTTATTTAAATTTTGCTTAAAATATGTAATAGATATTAAGGGAAAATATAAAAGCCTTAAACAATTTTAACTAACCTAGGAAGGAGTTAGTAGTTAATAGTACTGGCAAGTAAATAGTAAATTAAGTACTGAATAGCACTATCATTGTGCAATATGACATTTTTTAATGTTGAAATTCGTTTTTGCAAGTAATATTTGATCATGGATCATTTGGACGTTCGTTTCAAAATGCGGTCCGGATGTTGAATAATGAAATGGAAAGTTGAGAGTTAGTTTGAGTAGTTTATTTTGAGCAATTCATAGTTTGTTTTTTTGCGTTGTTGCACACGCACCCCAAACTTCAGAACCGTAGAAAATGATGGGGGCGAATATTATTCTGTAAATCCAAAACTTGTTTCTAATTAATAACTTGGATCTGCGGTTACTATACTATACTATACTATCCACGTAGAAGCAAAGTTTTTTATCCAGATGAATTCCAAGATATCTAATAACATTTACCCATGGAATCTGTTCATTGTTTAGTTACAAGGAGTCGCTAGAAAGATGGCTCTCTATGCGCTCGTTTTTTTGGGATTCGCTTTAATTTTCCAAAGCTTGAAATATGCCGTAATATAGTCTAATGATTCGTGCAGTACTGATGCAACTTGATCCGAGGTTATATCCGAGCAGTAGATTGCAGTGTCATCGGCAAAAATTGGTGTAGTGGAATTTCCTGATGTTCGGATGTCGTAGATATATGTGTTGCATAGAGTGGGGCTTAAAACAAACCCCTGTGGAACACCAGCCCATAATAGCTTTCTTTCCGAGAATATAATACCTATGACAACTCTGAAAAAACGATCCGTCAAAATGCATTGTATTAGCTTTCTTGGGTAAGTTGGTGATTGAACTTTTATTAGTTTGTGGATTAATCTCTTATGCCATACAGTGTCAAAGGCCGCTTCTACAATCAAGGTTACTAGTCCAACTGATTTTTTACAATTTAATTCCTATTTTACGAAGTTGGTTAAAATTTCCAAATTGATTGAATTCAGATTTAATATGCTTTTTATAGCCAATAATTAAGCTGATAGGCCAATAGTTTATTGGTTTCCCTGGTTTACGGATTGGGATAATGTTTGCAGTTTTCCACTTCATTGGAAAAATAGCTTAGTTGAATACATAAATTGAATATTCGTGAGAGGTAATTGAGAGTGAGAGGTACAAGCATTCGGTATTTGATGTGCGTCAGGAGCTTTTTTGGTTTTTAGGCAACTAATTACTTGCTTGACATCATCAGTAGTTATGACATGAACGTTTTGATCCATATTAAATTCAAGGTTGTTTATCGAACTCTCAACTAGAACGTCTGTTTCCACATCAGACAGAGACTCGGTTAAGTGGAGCTTTGCTTCGAAGGTGCTCGCTAGGATGTTAGCCTTTTCCTTTCTTGTTGCAAACTTTTTATTATTGTGACTGAAACTAGGGATATATTGCTGTTTGTTTTTAATGACTCTTGTGAGATTCCAGAGGATTTTTGAATTTGTATCCAGTTTTGATAGTTCGTTTTTCCATCTAGGGTTATTGTGCTCCAACAACTTCCCTTTTATCTCTCTATTAAGCAAATTTGTTCGTGCTTTGAAAATGGGTAGCCTACTTCTGATCCACTGTCTTTCCAACATATTCTTCATTTTAATGAGTTCCAAAATAAAATTCGGTAAGTTCGGACCGAAATCCTTGGCCTCCTTCCTCGGGACAGATTGTTCCATTGCCTCCATAGAATCCATATTTATATTCATCATTACAAATAAAATAAAAAGTAAATAAACACTAAGAAGATAAAGATGCAACCATAACTGAAAATGAGCGTACCTCACGGTCAGTCACGAAATCGACCGCTTCCGACTGCGAGGAACGCTCATTTCCCTTACATTCATGTGCCGAATGATGAGCATAGGGCATGATCATGCTCTCCCGCTTTTTAAAATTTTTTGTTTATTTTTTGTTTAAGTTTTTTTGTAGAGTGAATGTTGCTGCATTTGTGCTTTAATGGGCGGATAGAAGAATGGTGTCATTGCAAACGTAGAAATCATTGTAGAATCCTGTGTTGGTTGAGGTAGGTCAAATAAACTGGTCTGGGTATTATTTGATTAAGTCTTAGAAGAACGAGAAGTCTCTTACGTAGAAATATTTCAAAAATTTTTGACAGCACGGGTAGCAAGCTTTTGGGTCTGTAGGAGAAAGCTTTTTTCTAGTCTTTCCTAGGTTTAGGAATACCTATTATCTCGGCAACTTTCCATGCACTGGGGAAATGTCTTAGTCTTAATACCGCGTTAAATAGATTTCGTATGTAGTCTAGTGCCTCCACAGGAAATTCTTTCAGTAATAGTCCGTTTATTTTGTCGTAGCCAGGTTCTGTTTTATGTTGAATGTCGTATTTTATAGTTGCACTTATTTCTTTCTAGAGAGATCTTTTTTAGTGCTACACTTGAACGACCTCCAAGGAGGAGAGGAGGTAATATGTCAGTGGTAATATTATTCTCCGCAAATACACTCTTGTAATAATTGGCTAATGTTGTAACTTTATCAAGTTTTGTTCTAGCCCGACGTTCTAGGACGACGGCACAGTCCATTTTCAGTGGTGGTTGATGAATTGTCTTGTTTGTCATTTCTTTGTTTTTTTTTGTTTAGCTTTCCACACAGAATAGTCCGAGCATCGAGTCAAGTTGGAGTATGGTCTGAAGATAAATCTAGTCATGATTTTATTGCGAGCTTTCGTATATCAATATATTTAATTATATAAAAGTCGATGAGGACAGGTATTTTTTTGTTGTCAGTAGGCCAAAAGGTTGGTTCGCGGGTGCTTAAGTGTGTTGCCTTTACTTTGTATATAGCCCTCAGTAGGTTCTTACCTTTTTTGTTTGACATTCTGCAGCCCCAAACCGTGTCTTTTGCGTAAAATAAAGCGTGGTCCAAGTGTTGTTCATCAGTTGACTGAGGAGTGAGTTAACCAGTTGTATCAGAAGCAGAATTAGTTAGATGGTGCTTTTTTCTATAATCTGACTTAAATTTCAAATTTTTTCTCCCTAGTACTTTGAACTTTTCTATTATGCCAGAAACGTGAAACGAATTGCTTATTCTTTATTAATTTGGTGATTTTCCAAAGGGGTTGGGAATTGGTGTCCAGACAGATAATTTCTTGTTCCAGTTGGCATTGTTGTTAGCAAATATTGCAGATTTATTTCTCGATTTAGATAATTTAATTTGGCTTTAAATATAAGTAGCCTATAACGTATTCAGTGTCTTTGAACTAGGTTCCTTATTTTCATTAATGTTGTAGGGGATGGTGGGTATAAAGTTTCTTTTAAAAATTGGGAAATATTAGGTTTATTGCGACACATACACGGGACGTCATGAGATCAACTGTGAAATCAATGTCATCAGCAGTGTATTTTGTGCTTATATTGAGAGTTGCTATTTCATGAAAGCATTGGTTAATAAATGGCTTGTACTGCCTCCAGTTTGCTTTTGAGAATTGATAAAATTTGGTAATGGTACTATTTATGGAAAAACCAACTTTGGGAGTAATTGGTAAGTGGTCGGAGGAGAGTTCATTGAGAACTATTAGTTCTCTATTAGTTCAGTAAGCAAGTGGGGAGAACTAGCAATGAAAATATCGAGTGTGGAGGGCTTAGATTTAGGGCTTGCTGGAATAAAGGTGGGAACTCTAGAGTGGACAATGCAAAACCTTCCCTGCATGGGAAGCTCATATAAAGTGTTTCCCCAGCTGTTGGCTTTCATACAGTTCCATTGACGGTGTCGACAGTTGAGATCTCCGCCAATGGAATGTAGGTGACCTCAATGCATTGAAACTTAAGCAAGTCTGCGCGAAAAGCTTCTTTCTTGTGCCTATTTTCAATAATTTTTTACAGGAATTTTGCAAACATTTCGCAGTTGAGCCAGGAATGTAAATAGAAAAAATCTTTAAAGTGCTACCTGCTTGTGCTTAACAGACGTGTTTTGAATCTGCTCCGCATTTTGATTTTGATTAGCATTTGGCAATTAATTTGTCTATTGTCGTTTGTCGTTACTAATATTTATTTTATTTCCGGTGTTAAGTGAATTTATAAGTGAATTTATTTGTGGTGTATGGCTCATTTCACCCGTATAAATTTTGTACTTTTCAATGTTTAATTATTTTTGGCAAGTACAACGCTTAAATTTGCCTTTCCTGTGTATTGAGTTCAATCTCTTTTTTTTCCTGCTTTGCTCTCCCTTTAAAATAGTTTTTGCTATTTTAGTCTTTTTCTGTTTCCTTCTTGCTCTCTATACAGTAGTTATTATTTTTAAATTTAAATTAGTATTTCCTCTTTTTTCGCTGGGAAAATATTATTATTCACCTCACTTTTCTCTTTGCAATTCTATGTCTCTCTAGCTGAGAGCCTCAAAATTCTGGCTTATGTCGTTGTGCTTTTTTTGCACAGTGTGTTGATAATAACAAATAAATTTTAAAAATAAATTTAAAAAAAATTTTTCACTCTCAAGTTTATTTTATTGTTATTTTATTTTTATTTTATTTTTGCTTACTTATTGTTTATTTGATATATTCATAAATTTTTAAGCTTTTATAAATTTATACCCCAAAAAAAAAAATTTTTTTTATTATTATTTTTTAATTTTAATTTTTTTTATATTTTTTTTCTCTTTTATTTTATTATTATTATTATTATAATTTTTTTTTTATTTATTTATTCATTTATTTTTTTTTTTAATTTACTTCTTTTTCACTTATTTTTATTTTATTTATAAATTTTTTTTTTCCTATCTTATTTATCTTATTTTGCTTTTATTTTATTTAATATCTTGTTTCTAAACTTCGCGCAAAATGACTTGCTGTAATCGGGCTTGCTTCAACAAGGAAAACTTTAATAGTGATAAGTTTAGAGGTGTCTCTTGTTGGATGTGCGATAACATCGCCCACCTTAAGTGCGCTGGGTTGACTGGTCGCGACTATGACCGTCTTTACGGTACGGCTAAACCTGCATGTGGCAGCATCAGGTGGTCGTGCCCCACCTGCTTCAATCGCCAGGGGGACTTCTCATTGATGTACCACCGTATGCGAATTAAATACCAAAAACTTAAGAAACTATTCACTGAGCTAGCCTCAGAGTTTGATGCTGGGTCAAAAATGTTTTTGGAGTACTCTTTCGACTTGACTCCAACGGCTAATGCAGTACAACTGCCGCCATTATCCCCTCATAATATTGCGCTTACCACAGCGCCACTTATTTCTTTTTCGTCTCCTCAACCCCCTTCTTCTGATTCCCCTCCAAATTGTTCCACTTCTTCCCAACTTTTACCCATTTACTCTTATGTACTTTATTCTACTTCTACCCAACCGCCCCATCCTACTCCAATTCCTATAGCTCCTTCAACCATTATGCCCTCTGCTATTTCTTCATCTGTTGCTTAGAACTTTCCATCCACTACTTGTTCGTCTTCCTCGATTCCTTGTCCTACTTCTGTGATTTCAGCTTCAACTTCTCCAACTTGTTCTTCTTCTTCCCAACCTTTACCCACTTATTCTTCTGTACTTTCTTCAATATCTCACCAATCATCCCATTCCGCTCCAATTCCAGTAGCTCCTTCTACCAATATCCCCTCTACTACGACTTCATCTGTCGCTTTCAACTTTCCCACCACTAATTGTTCATCTTGCTCTACTCCCTGTCCTACTACAGTAACTTCTGCTTCATCTTCTACTAAAGTCCCTAACTCCTCCCGTACTTTGTCTCCCCCTAAGAGTTCTTCGCAGTCCAATACTGCCTCTACTCCAGTGCCATGTATTTTGAAGGTGCTGGATCCTCGTAAACATGTTTTTATTTCCAGGTTGGATAAGGAGACAACCTGTAAGGACGTTGCACGCTATATTTCATCAAAATCATGCAACCTTTCAAATATTAATATTCACAAATTTAATTTTGCTAGCCCTAGAGAAGGCTCTTCTTTCAAACTTTCAGTTTCCATGGAAGTATTTTCTGTCATTTGTGACCCTACATTCTCGCCTGCCCATATGGTGTTCCACGAGTTCTTTCCTAAAAAAAAATCTAGGGCTTTGCAGGTTACCTTACCAGTCACTACTTCAGCTTCATCTTCTGCTTCTTCAAAATCTCCAAAAAACTAAGTCTACATTTTCAAAATGTTAGAGGGCTAAATTCTAAACTTTCTTCGTTTTATCTTAGAAGTTTTTCTTTCAGTTCTGACATTATCGCTTTCGTTGAGATTTGGCTTCGCCCTGATGTTCTCAACTCTGAAATTTTCAATAACTCTTACTCTACGTTTCGTAAAGATCGTTATGGCCGCGTAGCTGGTGGAGTCTTAATCTCTGTTCTTTCCTCTTTTTCGTCAGAACTGGTCTCTCTTGACGATACTGAAAACATTCTCTAATTATAACATTTTTATTACTTGTTCATATATTCCTCCTTCATCGTCTGACTCAGTCTACTTGGATCAAGCGAAGGCGATCTAGAATGTATTAAAGCTCATTAATGACGCTGATATTTTGCTTGTTTTGGGTGATTTTAATCTTCCCTGTTTAATTGGATTCCTTTTAGTGACTCCAATATCGTTCTTCCTTCTGTTGACAGCGAGTTCGTTGATTTATTGCTGGATCTCTCTCTCCAGCAAATAAACTACATTTCCAACATCAAACATCGTATGCTAGACCTAGTGTTTATTAACTGCCATGAAAATACCTCACTGTCGAGATCCTCTCCATTGTCAATTCTAGAAGATACCTATCACCCCACTCTTGAGGTGACACTAACTCTTAACCAACTTCTGTCTGCATCTGACTCAACTTGTGCTAAGCCAAGACAAGCTTTTAATTTTAAACATACTAATTTCAATCATCTCAACTCATTGCTTGCTTCCACGGATTGGTCAATATTAAGTTCTTCTTCTGATATTGATACTGCCGTGCGGTTTTTCAACACGATATAGTAGATATTTGTGCAAAGTAAAAGTAAATATTAATCGAGATCCCAAGAATTTTTTAAAATTCATCAAAATCAAAAACAAATCAGAGTTATTTCCAACTAGTATGTAGTTTGACGGAGTTGCAAGTAGCTCTGATGATGGGATTGCGAACCTGTTTGCTAAATTTTTCCAGGGCATCTACTCTAATAGTGCCTGTGGAAATAGTTCTCCTTACCCTTATAAAATTGATGAATTTAATCACTTCAATATGCCGTTTATTGACGGCAGTATTATATTACGATATCTAAAATTGGTTAAACCTTCTTTTTCTCCTGGTCCGGATAATATTCCTAGTTGTATCTTAAAAATCTGTGCTGAAAACTTATATATTCCCCTTTGTACTTTCTTTAATTTATTACTTATTACTTCGTCTATGCCAAGTGGTTGGAAAGAATACTATATAATTCCCTTATTCAAAAAGGGTAGTAAGTCAGATATAGCGAACTACAGAGGTATTGCCAAGCTGTGTGCAATTCCTAAGTTGTTTGAGCAGATTATCCCTGATCATCTACGTTCTATATTCGCCCATTATTGAATATATCTCAGCATGGTTTTGTAAAGAACCGTTCAACAGTAACCAATTTGTTGGAATTTACTTCTATTGTCAATCACAACTTTTCGGTAGGTAGCCAAACTGATGTTATCTACACCGACTTCAGTAAAGCTTTCGATACTGTATCGCATGCGTTGCTCATAACCAAACTCAAAGCTTTTGCTTTCCCTTCTCCATTGATGCGATGGCTGCCATCTTACCTTGATCATCACACTCAAAGGGTACATTTTAAGTCTTCAATATCTAAGTCTTTAAAGGTAACATCAGGTGTTCCCCAAGGCAGTGATTTGGGGCCTTTACTTTTCAACATATTTATTAATGATCTACCTACCATCATCAAACACTCTCAGATTTTAATGTATACAGATGATGTAAAACTATGTTTCCGCCTTAATAACCCTTCTCACGGGATTTTCCTTCAGAGTGAAATAGACTCTTTATCTCGTTGGTGTTCCAAAAACTATTTAATCCTCAATACCAATAAATGCAAAGTTATGTCCTTTTCTCGCGGAGCCCTTATTTCAAATTTTTATTACATTGACTCAAATAGTTTAGATCGTATTTCCCAGTTTAACGACCTTGGTATTTTAATGGACTCGAAGTTGCATTTCGGTACCCACATTTCCACTTCGGTCTCTAAAGCTAGAGGTATCCTTGGCTATTTGAAACGCTGGTCTAAGGAATTTGATGATCCGTATACTACCAAAGTACTATACACTTCACTGGTAAGACCTATTCTGGAGTATGCGTCTTGTGTCTGGGATCCTCAATATCAGATGTACATTTATCGTATTGAGTCGGTGCAAAAGCAATTTCTAGTTTTTGCTCTCAAAAACTTGCACTGGGATCCTAATGCTTGCCTACCATCTTATCGGTGTCGTCTCAAATTGATCAACCTCCCTACCTTGTCTAGTCGTAGAACGGTCATTGGTGTAACTTTTATGTATAACGTCACTTATGGTAGTATTAACTCACCTTTCTTACTTAGAATGATTAACTTTAGTGTACCAGCACGTCCAACTAGAAACTATTCTCCTATTATTCTTCCCTTTTGTAGAGCTTCTTATTTGCAACATGATCCATTCTATGTCTTATGCAAATCTTTTAATACCCACTTTGCGTGTGCTGCTCCTCCCACCACTTCTTATGTTATAAAAACTAAATTGTTGGCATCATTGAATTAATGCATAACTTATTTCTATACTTGTAACCTAAATTTTTCGTCCTTGTTTAAATAGATATGTTATTGTAGGTATTGAATTCTAAATTTAATATTAGCTTTAGTTTAATCTTGCATGCTGATTATGTTAATGGCTGATGATGTGTTTGTCTGTAGCCAAATATTTAGTACGTAGACATTAGCTTTGGTATCGCATGATCACCAAAGATATTAGCAATTAAGACCAGCTGAGCGCAGTCTATGTGACTGTGTGAATTTTGATGCCACCTGGGCCTGCCCCATGTGAGATCAGTGTGTGGTCATTGCGTACCTACTAAGTCGATGTAAAAAAAAAAAAAGCGTTTCTAGCTCTATACCAATATTTTCTATTAAATGAGTATGTATTTCAGCTATATGTTTAAGCTTGAGGCTACGCCTCTTCCACTAGTACTCCGCCTATAATTTCTATAAATTGTGAATCCCGGTAGACTAAACCTACCATTAATACTTAACCAAGTTTCACATAAAAGGCAGATATCTACATGATTTTCGCATAAAAAGTGTAAAAGTTCTAATCTTTTGCTCTTTACGGCAGGCGTATTCCATATTATGACATTAAAATGGTCTCTTAAATTATTTATCATTGTACACGTATTTAACAGCTAACTCCGTAACAATTGATGAAGCGAAGAGGGAGAGAGGTTATTGTGAACAACGCTATTATTTTTGTAGTTGTTGGTACGGGTGTCGTGAACGTTTTTGTAGTTGTTTCAACTGGCAATGCGTTTACTGCTCTGGTTTCTTACACTGCTCTGTCAATTGTAGCACTGGGTGAGCTTGTTGGTCTCCTTAGACTTGAATTCCCGTCGAACTTTGGTGTTGTTGATGCAGGAGTGTAGTTTACACAAGCCTTGGAGCGTTATGGAGCCGTTTTGGAAATACACAATGTATAACAACTATACAACAGTTATAGCCAGCCCGTGTTGTTTTGTCGATGGTCCGTATGTCGATGCAATTTATACCACGGTCGCTTAGTAAACCCCTTACAGCGTCGTTGCTCAATTTATCCAATCCGGAAAGTACTGGCTTGTAGTTTTCCTTGTCTCATGCGAATAGAAACGCACGCTTAGAGATTTAGTCAACGAACGAATAAATAATAATAATAATAATAATAATAATAATAATAATAATAATAATAATAATAATAATAATAATAATACTAATAATAATAATAATAATAATAATAATAATAATAATAATAATAATAATAATAATAATAATAATAATAATAATATTAATAATATTAATAATAATAATAATAATAATAATAATAATAATAATAATAATAATAATAATAATAATAATAATAATAATAATAATAATAATAATAATAATAATAATAATATTGATATCATTTATATATAATTTGTACATCTTTATATAGAGTATAATTTATAATGAATCCTTACTACTAAGAAAGAAGAATTTATTTAAACTAATATTGTAACTATGTGCAATATTTAATGATTATAAGGAAAATCGGAAAAAACCTTACATAAGGTTTAGGGACTAGAACTATAAAGTCCATACTTAGAGAGGCTAATATTATATTGATTTCGAATATTAAAGCTTGAGATTTTTTTTCGTGTATCATGCAGATATCAGACCTTTCATGTAGTTAAGATGTAGTGTAATACTACATTTTAAATAATTTATTTTGCGCCTTTTGAAGTTTTTTGCGGTGACTAGCAGCACATTAACCCCAGACTTCCGACCCATAAAGCATAATGGGATCAAAAATAGATTTATAGATTGTTAGTTTGTTTCCAAATGGCAATTGTGATTTCCTATTGAGAAATGGATATAAGATACGCGTGGTTTTATTGCCTTATGTCCCACTGATATGGCAACCAAAAGTTAATTTGGTATCCAGGAATAAGCCGAGATACTTAATGTTTGTCTAACATCCAACAGAGTTTAGGTTAAGAAGAAGGTTTGAGTCAGCAAACTGCAGGCTTTGCGCTTGCGCGAGAAGAATATTGCGTTTGTGTTTCGGACATTAAAATTAATTTTGAATTTGTAGAAATAGTTAGCAAGTGAGCTGAAGTCTGACTCCAGATTATTCTTTATTTCACTGTAGCTAGAGCCGCAGCAATAGAGAGTAGTGTCATCATCAAAAATTAAGGTATTGCAGAGGTCGAGCGGTGGGATGTCGTGTGTGTAGGGGTTATAAGGTGTAGGGCCTAAAACAGAACCCTGAGGGACGCCTGCAATGACTAGTTTGTTTTTAGATCTAACACTGTTAATTTCATCCCAGAAATATCTATCGGATAAGAAACTGTTTATTATATTATCTATGTGTGAGAGGGCGTCAGAGTTTTTTTGCTTATAAAGTAGGCCCTTGTGCCACACAGTGTGGAAAGCAGCTTTCACATCTAAAGCAATCAGACCAACAGATTTTTTACGGTTTAGCTCTTCCTTGACATAATGCTTAATCTTCATTAACGAATGAATAGGGCTAAGTTTTGCTCTAAAACCAAACTGTGTCGGAGGAAGTATATTTTTTATTTTAAAATACGCTCGAAGATTTTCGAGAACCCGCTTATTAAGCTGAGAGGACAATAGTTTTCGGCATTATCAGAGGGTTTGAACTATAAGAACACCTTTAGCTGAATCAACATGGCTTTGAGTTCTGATTGTCGGCGTATGTATAAGACATAAATTGTTTCCCTTGTTTTCACTTTACTAGGAACAGCGACCATATGCTGCTTTAATCTCACTATTAATTTGGCTTCTCACATATCCATATTCAAGTGCTCTCGAAGTGGCATATTATCACAATTACCTCAACGCATTTAGTTACTTAGTGTTGGTAAAATTAGGCAAATGAATATTAAGACTATCGCTCGTGTGTCATGATATCCCTATTTCTGTCTTTCTATTTCTTCTTGGCGAACTTCCTTGCGTGACATTACGTAGCCTTCAAATTTCACTCTGGATTCGAACCTCCTCTTCTTTGTTAAATATCCTAGAAGCAAAAATCCAATTATGATATTACGTGCAGCGGCTTGGTGTTTCTCGTTGAGATGGCCAAGAGTTTATACGCAACTGACATTAATAAACAGGAAGGACAATAATGTACATTACACAAAAAAAAAAAATAGTTCACAAAACTTACATAAATAAGAAATAATAAACCATTATGAAATCTTAAATTTTTAAATATGGATTTTATTATATATTTTTTGAAAACAATTTGCTTCTTTGTAAAAACAAGTGTGTTGTGGATATCTTTGTTTTCAGGCACTATAACTATCTATTCCAAAACCATTTTCCAACATTTGGTCATCAATCCAGTTACGAACTAAAGCAACATTTCCATAAGCAGCTGGAATATTATTTTTACAACCGATTCCCCAAGCAACTACACCATTTTGGTGATATTTTTTATTAGAGCTAGCAGCAATGGGACACACTAAAGGTGCACCTCCATCACCTTGGCAAGTGTCAAATCCAGGCTGTCCTCCAGCACAAATAAAAGACCGATCCAGAGCAAATCGTGGTCCCAAGCGAGTGGTACGCAGTTGATCTTGACAACGATTAAACTCCACAATAGGTAGTGACACTCGTTTCATAATGACACTTAATTTCCCAGCTGAACCAAAAACGTCTTTACCCCAGCCAGTGGAAAAACAAGCAGTTCCGTTGGAAGGTGTTGCACTTTGCGTTGGTAAACAAATAACATTGATATGGTCAGCCAAAATAAAAGTTTCATTGAGAAATGCTAAAGCAAAATCATAAGCTACATTTCGGGAGTTAAACTGGGGATGGATGATAATCTGTCGGGTACCACTTTCCTGAAATGGTAATCTCTCTTTGTCTGTTCGAGAATCCCATTCTCCAGCACGAATCAAGTAACTTTCTGGTGAGTGAGTCAATAAGCAGTGTGCAGCAGTTAATACAACCCGGGGGTGAATTAAAGAGCCCGCGCAGAAATAACTATAGTTGGATGTATGTAGGAACGCCACAGTCCATGGGAACTCTCCAAAGCCAGCTTCGTTTTCTGTTGCACCAGTTAAAGTGAAATCTATCCCTCCAACGTTTCGTATTCCACATCCCTTCGGCTGGTTGGGCCGTTCTGATAATGGTGTTGGATTAAGCCCCTTGTCAAGTGTTCTATTATCTGCACAACATACATCCACTGAAGACGGACATACTGGATCATCGCCACTAAAGCGAATATCTATTTGACCAAAACCGTCAAAAGTGCCGTCTTCTGACACCGTGCTGGTTGATGGATCACACATATAATATGGGACACAATTACAAGAGTGTGCATTGCCACTAACAGATCCGACATCTAAACTTATATCAGCTATTGTTAAAGGTGTTACAATCTCTTCGAAGCCAGTTAGATGAGGGATTTTAGCCGACCTTGCCGCACTTGAATTATTGTTAAATTTATCATTGTTGTTGTTTTCAAATCTTGAAGTTTGCTGTGGCGCTGCAGATACCCAGACCATAGTAAAAACGAAGTGCAATAACATCAGATAAATAAAACATGCACCAAGCATTTTTGAAATTTTCTAAAATAAAAAGAAATTTCCTTAATAACTTTAGAGTCATGAAAAACCAATAAATAAATTGGATATATCATTGATAACATAATTTGTATAATGGTTTAGAAAAAAGTATTGAAAATTGTTGTATAGTGAACCATCAAAATGAATAATTTTTTGTTGTGGAAAAAAATAAAATTATTATAGCGAATATGGTGAAATATCCTCTGTCATTCTTTGTGTTGCCGTGCGGTGTGTATTGTCATGGCTATTTTAGGTTAGAATGTCGGAGTGGTGATGGCGACTATACTCAGTGGATCTGTCGAGCGCATTTCAAGTTGTTTCTTAGTTTCGTTTTGTTTAAAATTTTACCTGTTTTATTTTTAAGTACATATGCCGCGCAGCTTAGGGCCATGAGTTTTGTCTACTGTTGTTGTCTCCGGTAAATGGGTTTGGCCGATAGTTGGAAATACTTCTTGGTCCAGTCTACTTTGGCGCTTATATTTCGGAAGCGTTCGGCTGGCTGAGTGACAATGCGACAGTTCTTGACTCCAGATGGACCCATAAAACCGCGCTCAATTAACCCGGTTAAAACTGCCGCCATTATCTCTTCATAATCTTCCGCCTAGAGCTCCATTTATTTATTTTTCGTCTCCTCAACCTCCTTCTTGCCATTCCCCTCCAACTTGTTCTTCTTCTTCACAACCTTCACCAACTTACTCTTCTGTACTTTCTTCTATATCTATCCCATCGTCCCATCCCACCCCAATTCCACGAGCTTTTCCTATCATTATCCCATCTACTAGTTCTTCATCCGTCGCTCTCAACTTTCCCTCCACTACTTGTTCATCTTCCTCTATTCCTGTCCTACTACTGTAACTTACGCTTCATTTTCTACAAAAGTATCTCACTCCTCCTGTCCTTTGTCGCCCCTAAGAGTTCTTCGCAGTTTAAGTGCCGTATATTTTGAAGGTGGTGAATCTCGTAAACAGGTTTTAATTTCTAAGTTGGATAAGGATACCAACTGTTATGATATTGCAGGCTGTATGTCATGAAAAGCATGCAACTTTACGAATGTAAATATACATAAGCTTTTTATAGTAGTACTTTCATTCAACGTTAGAGGGCTAAAGTCTAAACAACCTTCATTTTATCTTAGAATCGTTATCGTTTCATTGAGACTTGGCTTCGAACTGATGTTCTCAACTCTAAAATTTTCATTAACTCTTACTCTAAAGTTTCGTAAAGATCGTTATGGCCGCGTAGTTGGTGGGGCCTTAGTTTCTGCTCTTTCCCCTTTTTCGTCAGAACTCTTGAAGATACTGAAAATATTGAATTCATCTGTGTCAAAATTTAATTTACTAATTTATCACTTGCTCATATATACCTCCTTCATCGTCCGACTCAGTCTACTTGGCTCAAGCGAAAGCTGTTCAATATGTAATAAACCTCATTAACGACTATGATACTTTGCTTGTTCTGTGTGATTTTAATTTTCCCACTCTTAATTGGATCTCTTCTAGTGACTGCAATGTCGTTGCTCCTTCTGTAGGCAGCGAGTTCATTGATTTATTGCTGGATCTCTATCTAAACCACATTTTCCACATCAAAGATCCTATATTACACATAGCGTTTACCAACGCTTACCATGAAAATACCTATCTTGGTCCTCTCCATGGTCAATTCCATAAGATACATATCACCCCACTCTGGAGGTAAAACTAATTCTTCAGACATTCTGACTAATTTTAATTTTAAACATTCTAAATTTAATCGTTTTAACTCATTGCTTGCTTCCACGAATTGGTCAATATCAAGTTCTTCTTCTTATATTGATACTGCCGTGCAGTTTTTCAATACGATTATGCTGTATTATGTCAATAAATGTGCCCGCCTTGGTTCTGTATAAATTTGGTTCGACTAATATTAGGAATCGGTTATTTAAAATATATAAACCCTCTTATTTCGTATTCGATTCCGCAATGCATGAAATTAGATAGAAAGAAAGCGCAGATGTAAGAAAGAAAGTCTATTCGATATTCTACAGTGGTTCGGAGTCCCAAGGCCAAACGGAACGGGTTTTTACATCGATAGTGAAACAAGGAAAGGAGCCTAATGAATTTTCTCCCTAACAACGATCGATTATGCTACCTAAGACTGAAGGTCAAATTTCAAAATATTTCCATTGTAAATGCATACGCACCGACCGATGATAGTACTGACAAATTTAAAGATAAAGTTTATGATGACCTAGAAGAGCTATTTAGTAAAATTAGTAAACATGACGTTTCGCTTGTAATTGGCGATTTTAATGCAAAAGTTGGAAAGGAGGAAAGCATAATCAGAGATGTTGCAGGAAAATTTTCGCTACATGATAACACAAATGACAATAGAATACGCCTTTGCAACTTTGCAGCCTCACACGGTCTATTTATAAGTAACACCAGCCATAGATATAAACTGATTCGTCTCCAGACATGGAGAATACCAGGCAGTAATGCGGATAACCAAATTGACCATGTGCTTATAGATAAGAGACATACCACATCAGTTTTAGATGTGCGTTCATATAGAGGTGCTTGTTGTGTTTCAGACCACTATCTCGTGATATCCAAAATACGCCAACGAATAAGTAAATGGCTGTAGAGGTTATAAAGAATTAAAATTTAATGTAGAAGGCATTAATAAAAATAATGCTCTGATAATTAAATATAAAAACACAGTAGAGAATAATATAAGAAATTATGTCACCCTTGCCGTAGAAAGAGTTTTGAATATTGTTGACCACTGGAATAAAATAAAAGATGTAGTCATAAATATTGCAAAAGTTACGACCGGCGAAAAAAGAAAAGTGAGGAATGAGTGGTATTACGAAGGCTGAAGAAAAGTAAATGAGATAAAACAAGAAGCAAGAAGAAAATATAGTGAGAGAGCCACTAGAGCAAACTATGAAAATACCAAAAAAAAGAGAAAAGAAGCTAAGAAACTTATAAGAAAGAAGAAAAAGGTGTTTCAGGATTTTTCTGAGAATAATTTTAAGGACATGTACCAGAATATAAAGAGGCAAACCAAAGCTTTCCCGCCATTAACCAATATATGTAAGGGCAAAGATGGTTCGACAATTAGTGATAGAAGGCAAATAATGGACAGATGGAAAGAGCACTTCTCTGAGCTACTTAATAGATACACGGATGAATATATTGATGACGAGAAACACCAAATATATACAGCTGAAACCTATGTCGAAGAATCTACCTTGGAAAACGTGAAAGCAGCTATAGCAAAACTAAAAAATGGTAAAAGCAGTGGCGAAGATGTACCTGCGGAATGAAATATGGTGAAATGCATACTCTAATTACAAGTATATGGCGTACAAACAAAATACCTAATGAATGGTTAAACATCATAATAGTACCTATACACAAAAAAGGCCATAAGGTTGAATGCCAAAACTATAGAGGTATATCCTTATTCAATACTGGCTATAAGGTATTTACAAACATTATATAACAAAGAATAAATGTCTACGCCGAAGATATAATGGATGAGTACCAATATGGTTTCAGAAGCGACAGATCAGCTGTCGACCAAGGTTTTGTGGTGAACCAAATATTTGAGAAGTTTTATGAACACAATATAGACCTTTTCTGCCTTTTTGTGGACTTTAAGCAGGCTTTCGATAGTATAGATAGAAAACAAATAAAATTATGTCTGAAAATGCTTGGTATTCCATTGAAACTGATAGAACTAGTTGTCTGCACTTTAAAGAACACGACCAGTACATTACTAGTTCAAGGTGAAGTATCTGATTATTTCAGGGTATTGTCCGGAGTGAAACAAGGAGATGCTCTGTCTGATCTAATATTTAGTTTAATGCTTCATACAGTTATTAAGGAGATAAATTCAGATGGAAACACCTTCAACAGAGATTTCCAAATGTGCGCTTATGAAGATGATGTGCTCATAATGGAGCAGTTTGAAGAAAGAGCTAAAGCCTTAGGACTTAATATCAATGCAGACAAATCAAAATAATTTATTCGATCATAGCAAAACATAACTCGTAATAACTTGATAATCGGCGATTATGTTTTTGAGAACGTACCTGAATTCAAATATTTGGGCTTCACGTTATTGGAAAATAACAATTGCTATCTGTGAGAGAATCAAGACTGCGAATAGGGCGTACTATGCGAACATTAAGTTGTTTCGCTCTAAGATTCTATCTAGAACACAAAATCAAAATGTATAAAATATTAATACGACAGTGCTTATATACGGTGCAAAAATATGGACATTAAAAACAAATTGTACCAATCAAATATTGACTTTCGAAAGAAACGTATTAAGGAAAATATATGGCCCAGTGCGTCTAGAACACGGAACGTATCGAATCCGATACAACAATAAAATAGAAAACCTTATTGGCGGCCAAACTATTTAATAAAAGCAAAATATATTAGGTGAATTAGTCATGAGGATGCCAGCAGAAAGTATGCCAAAAAAGCATTTATAATGCGCCCAATTGGAGGAAGAAAACGTGGGCGCCCAAAAAGATGGATAGACGACGTCGAAGTTGATCTTAACAAGCCGAGCTCTGACTGGAGATAGAGTAGAATGAAGGAAAATTGTTGATGAAGCTAGGGTCCACACCGGACTGTGAAAGAAAAAAAAGAAGTTTACCGTTTATTGATGACATTGTTTTACATTATCTAAAATTGGTTACACATTTTCTTTCTCCTCCTCCGGATTATGTTCCTAGTTATATTTTAAACGGCTGTGATAACAACTTATATATTCCACTTTGTACCTTATTTAATTTATCGCTTATTACTTCGTCTGTGCCAAAAGGTTGGAGGGAATCCTATATAATTACCTCATTCAAAAAGGGTAGTGTATCTGATATATCGATCTACATCGGTATTGCCAAGATGTGTACAATTCCTTAGTTGTTTGAGCAGATCTGATCTTCTCTAGTACTATATTCGAGCATTGTTGATTATGTCTCAGCATAGTTATGTGAAGAACCGTTCCGCAGTAATCAATTTGTTGGCACTTACTTCTATTGTCAACCAAACCTTCTCAGTTGGTAGCCAAACTGGTGTTATCTACACTGACTTCAGTAAGACTTTCGATACTGTATCGCATATGCTCATAACCAAACTCTAAGGCGTTGGTTTCCTATCTCTTTTGGTCCAATGACTGGCATTTTACCTTGATTATCGCACTTACGTCATTTGAGGCCTTTGATTTTCAAAATCCTTATTAATGATCTACCTACCGTCATCACATACTCTCATATTTTAATGTATGCGGACGATGAAAAACTATGTTTCAGTTTTAATGTCCCCTCTCACAGGATTATTCTTCAGAGTGATGTAGACTCTTTATATCGTTGGTGTTCCAATAGCTATTTAATGCTCAACAACAATAAATACAATAATGTGTCCTTTTTCGGCGGAACCCTTATTTAAAATTCTTATTACGTTAACTCAAATAGTTTAGAACGTGTTTCTGAGTTTAACGATTTCGGTATTTTGATGAACTCGGAGTTGCATTACGGCACCCACATTCCTTCTTCAGTCTCTAAAGCTAGAGGTATCCTTGGCTATATTTAAGGCTGGTCTAATGAATTTGACGATCCGTATAGTACCAAAGTGCTATACACTAGTAAAAGCTATTAAGAAGAATGCGTCTTGTGTCAGGGATCTTCAATGTCAGATGAATATAAATCTCATTGCGTCGGTGCAAAAGCAATTTCTACTTTTTGCTCTCAAAAACTTGCACTGGGATCCTAACGTTTGCTTACCATCGTCATCTAAAATTGATGAACCTCCTAACTTGTCTACTGGTAGAACTGTCATGGATGTGACTTTTACGTATAAACTTATTTATGGTAGTATTAACTCGCCTTTCTTACTTAGTATGATTACCTTTAGTTCACGTCCAACTAGACACTACTTTCCTATTAGTTTTGCCTTATCTCGAACTTCATTTACTTTTGCTCCTTGCTTGAATCTTTATTGTCATTATATATATTGAACTTAGTTAAATCTTAGCTTTAGTTTAATCTTGCATGCTTATTTGTTAGAGGCTGATGATGTTTTTTTCTGTCGCCAAATAGTAGACATCTGCTTTGGTACCGCATCTTCATTAAAGAAATAAGAAATTAAGCCCAGTCTGGGTAAATTTTGATTCCAGTTGGGCCTACCCCTAGTGGGACAGTGTGTGGTTATTGCAAACCTATTAAGTCAATGTAAAAAAAAAAGACTTTCTCTAATAGATATAAGATTAGCGGATGCACCTGGTTCTATATGAAATACGTCAGTTAACGATAGACCTACGACTTTGAATGGGACGCCCCAACGCACAGGTGTATTTTTCTTCTTCGCATTGGTAATTGTGAAAAAATAATAAAAAAAAGGTCTAGCTGTCGGACATATCGCTTTTTATCGTAGCGCTGTATTGTCGTCAGGCTTGCGTTTTTCGCCATCTTTGGACCATTTCGATCGTTTCAATGCCATCGGTAGTGGCAACACGATCGCTTAAGAGTGATGGATCATTGAAATTTTCTTTGAGACCGATAGTAGCGAATGTAGATTTAAACAGCCACCGATAACTTGACGACTAAATTTAAGTTATTTAACCGTTGGATTGATTTCTCTCTAAACCTTTTTTGCTGCAATCCGTGTATTAATTCGGATCGATCAACCAGAATTCTTAGCGAACCAATTGCATACGGAACCTCCGCAGGCACCGAGAGGTTTTTGCGAACTGCACTCAGCACCAACCTATTGAAACGGTTCTGAATCCCTATCAAGTTTTCCTCATTTTTGAACACGAATCTGTCAGTGGTTGTTCGTAGTTAGTTATAAATAGGAGCCATTCCTCCGGTTTACCGGAGAAAACAGGCAAATCGCGACTCAGAACATGGCTCATTCCCTTAAGCGCTACTATACGATACGGCAGTGTAGTTGAAGATAGTCGTACTCGACATGAAGGGCAAACTCACCAATGAAGCGATCCCAGGCTGTGCTACCCATGACGTGATATCACTCTCTGTAGTTACTGTGTGGTTAAAGCATGCTCCGTCAAATGCTGAGGCGGCAGACCCCGAAATTCGCCTCAGTTTGTCGACGCAGAGCGTAGGCGTGATGGACTATCGTCTGCGAAGATTGCAGCTGGTCATATTCTGAGTCGACATTTGCCTATTTCCTCATGCAAACCTGAAAAAGTAACTTTGAAACATTTTTAGACACATTTGCACAACGTACTGTCCATTTTTAGCTACGACTCGTCCTCATTTTTCAGAAATCGCTTGTTGAGTTACTCCCGACGCTTCGGAAAGCCCCCAAGACTTTGGTATGAATCTTGGCCCAATAACGCCTCTATATCAGAGTCTTGGAGTTTTACTGCCATCCCAACTGCAACGTGTTCGAAGCAGCCGTTCTAAGTTTAGATTAAGCGCGCTATTCCCAAAAATTTTATTTTTTTTACTCAATTTATGTTCAAAACTCACTCAATTAAATTCCCTCTAATTTTGTTTTTTGGGTTATGCTAATCGTAATCTATGGTTTAATATCTTCTACTCTCCCTTCTTTGTTCACTCATTTTTATACATTTATTTATATGCAAATTAGCTAATAAGTTTGTAAATCATTTGTCACTTATCGGCAAAATCGAGGGCATTAAAATTAGCATAAGGCGCATATTTGTTTGTACATGTCTATAATGGCAAAAAGGTAGTGCATTCGGTGCCTCCTCAAAGCATTTTTTGGTGACCCCGACATGATTTCTGTCGTTTTTGCCGTTTGCATTAAAAACATTTCGGCGCTGCATTGGGCAACGCATGTTTCGCACATTCGGTTCTTAATGCAGTCGAATCGCGATAATTCGTACCCCGATAAATCGAAAACCTTAATAATTCGTAACAAAGTGTCGGTCCCTTGAAAAAACGTCGTTAATTCAGAAAAATCCCATACATTTTGATCCACTCGTTAATTCGTATTTTTATTTGCAACGCACAGAAAATTAGACCTCTTATAAATCGTAATTCGTTTCTAAAATCCCTCATAATTTGTAATGCAAAGCGGAATTCGTTGTCAGTTTTTTACCGATAACTTTTGTAGAACATTTTGACGCCTAAATGCATATGCACTTCTTTGTTCTATTCCAAATTTGTTTTTTCTTAGTTTGCTAATTTCTTTTAAAGTGTTAAGGTGTGTTGTGAAAATGTCCAACAATATATGCATAAAACTTTATCAATCTAGTAAGAACAAAACATAATTTCAGAAATTGATAATGAAGCAAAAAGAATTGAGGTAGCGAAACAATTCGAAAATGCTCCATCACCAATCACTTCGATTCCATAGGAGAAAGAATTTATTATGGAACTATCCTCACGCAGTAAACTAAAGCGTAAAAACCAATTTCAATATACTGATATAGAAAAGGGTCTACTATTGTAGACAATGATGGGGCTGTATCCTGAAGAAGAAGAAGCTGGAAGAAGCTGCGGCTGTTAGTTGAAGAAGAACTTATAACGAATATAGACGCAAAGTCGTCCATCTAACAACTTTAATATCATACAAATATAACAAATCATGATATCCAAAAAAAATTTTTTGGTTGTTTAATTAGTTTTGAACACTCAATTGATATAAAATAAAATAAAACAAGGAATAAAAAAAATACATTTTTTAAACCTCGATTTTTCTTAAATATTACTATATTTTTATGTTTTTTTATTTTCCTAATAAATTAATATTATGCATGATGTAAATATTCTATGTATATTCATATTTATTCAATTCTAATAAAGTGAATATCAAACAAAATATAAAAACTCCGTTAATTCGTATTTTTGTGTTTTTAGCTTCGCTAAATCGAAGTCTCGATAAATCAAAAACCCCTGTAATTCGTAATAAATGCTGTTCCCTAGCAATTTCGAATTAACGGGATTCGACTCAACATTAATTCTTAGCATAAATTAAATTTCCTGGGCAAATATTTCACAAAAAGTGTAATACCAATTAAACAAAAAAATTTACATTAATTTTACATAGTTATCAGTTATACGAAAAGGTTGATGAGCGACACACATAGCAACAAACCGTTTAGCCAAGCAACATGTGTGAAAACAATGACCGCTAATGGTACTGCGACGGTCAAAACAACGATCGCAGTACAAAATAGCAAGATCAACAAAACATATTTTGTGCCAGTTAAGTGGTCATAAATAAAAGTAAAGAATCTTAAGCGGAAATGGAACCCAAGCAATAAATTAAATTACTCAAGTGAGAGTGAACCTAAAAGGGTCACTGAATTTCGGTTGCCACGGAAATGAAACGAATTTCAAGAGGCCATTAAGAACGCAGAACTTAAATAAAACTAGTAACAGAAAAATAATATAAAAGGCTAAGCTATCAGCGAATATAGTTGGAGTTGCTTTGAATACGTTTTATAATCCAGACAAAAATTTAAAAGTTATATAAAAATGGCAATTGTGATTAATCTTTGCTGGAAGGTAAAACTGTTGTTGTGGAACGAGACACGTAAAAACAGTCAAGTGTTGAGAGAAAGGATGGAAAAGATGAGTATTTAAAGAATTCAGTTCAGTGGTAATTCATGTGCAGTGCCGTAAGGAATAAACATGGAAGTCTAGCATATTGGAATTTAAAAAAAAAAAAATTGTCATCTATAAGTCCACCTCACAGCAAAATGCGTTTCAGCCATGTTTCAACCATGATTTTTATTTAAAAATCTTTGTATTTTTTTGCGGTGAAGAAGTGAATTAGGAAAAAGAAAAGAAAAAAAGGATAAATATTCGCCGTTAGATTCATCATGTGAAGACATTTTCTTTTAAGAGCTCCGTTCTAGAGATAGCAGAAAAGCGTAACGATGACGTCGCTAAGGCAGTTATACGACGGATTATTTTCGAGCACGATCTTGTCGCTGCTCGATATCATTCCGATTGTTTTAATGATTTCAGGAACTCTACCGCGGTCAGTACCGTTGGTCGTCCTGGGGGTATTGATGGAAGAAATATATTCATTTATTGAGGACAACGGTGAATGTCAGTTCACTTTAAACGTATTAAAAGATGTGTGCAAGAATTACTTTCTAGATGACAAAACTATTAATAGTATATGTTAAAAAAACAATTATTACAACTAAAAATAACTTTTAATCATTGTATGACAACAGAAAATTTATTGCAGCAGAAGAAGGTCTTCGAATTTTAGAAACTGTTGTAGCTATTTTTCGGTACATTACATCGGTAGTAGTAAAGAGTGAAAGTTATCATACTAAAAGCCAAATGTTTGAGAAAAAGATTGACCCATATCCAAGTTCCCTTACTTTTTTTAAAGGAAATAATTCTTAAAAATAGGAAATGTGCAATGAATTCTGAAACTGAAATATCATTTTTAAAACTCCCGTGTCTGTTGGCAGCGCCTGAAAACGGGTTTTCCTGGTGAAGTGTTGCTGTTGTTGTTCGAACAACTAGTGCATAGAGCTCGAAAGTACATAAGTACCGTTTCGTGTACGACAAAATTTCTTATTCCATTTATTTTTCTTCGCTTAGATATGTTTTTTTTTTGAATCTCGAGTGCATTAATGGTCGTTTTATTAGTGTAAATATGTCAACGGACTATTGCAACAAATTGTTCACACTGAAAGCTGAGGCTTTTTTTTTAAACAATTGGAAAATTCAAGGGACTATTCGTCTGCAAAACCTATTGTAACATTATTTAATAAAGACTTAAATGTGCGGTTAAAATTAGTGGAAAAAATTCAAAGCGCACCGAATTGGCGCACAATAGCCTCGACGAATTGAAGTACGACGAATTTGGTAGCCAACTCCTCGAAAATATTGATTTTCTCGCCACGTCTTTCGAAACCCGTATTGGCTTAGACCTTGGAAAACGGGGAGGTGTTGGCCGGCAGTACTCAACATATCGACAAGGCTTTCCAGGTGATTCGCATTCGATCGTAGTCAGCATTCATGATCCCGTGTACTGGAGCTAAAACTGCCTATCTACTCAGGGAATTACACTGAGTGGATGGATTTTGACTCCATGTTTATAACCGTAATCGAGAAAGACACTGACATAAGTAATATAGAAAAATTTCAACATTTTCGTTCTTGCCTGAAGGACTCTGAAGCAGCTTTGGATGCGATTCAATCACTGGAACTCAATGAGTGTAACTATAACAAGGCGTTTAATCTAATTGGAAACCGTTTTAATAACAAAAGATTAATTTGACAGAATAGAGTGGAGAAGTTTTCTGTTGGTGAGCTGCGATAGCTATCCGACAAATTTAATACACACATGCGTGCTTTGCAATCCATTGGGACACAATAGCAAACAGCTGGATGCAAAAAGAATCCCGTCACTAATCCTATTGCTGTTTCCAATACAGAAAACTCTTTTCAAATTCTGTAGCTCCTTCAATTGGCACGCTAGTTCCTTGTCGCTTACTAATCGATTCCTGCTCACAACTTCATATGGCACAACTTAGACTTCTCTGCGAACATAACAGTGCTTATTGTATCGACGATAACCAGTGATCAGCCGGCTAGCAATGTTAATCGCTTCTCTACAGGAGCGTGCTCAGTTTGCTCGCTCGATAAGTTAAATTTAGACTTCTGGGTCTGCATTACCTAGTTTTAAATGAATTAGAACGCAAGTTGTTTCGCAATCCAGCGCTCAGTTCTAGATACTCTGCGTTCATAAACGAATGCATGATTTGGACCACATGTCGCCACTTCCTATTGACTCTCTCAACTTATGTAAATATGTCTTGACTCGTTATTGCGTTCTAAAGGAGCATAGTACAACTACTAAACTTTGAGTTGTTTTCGATGGTTCAGCATCTTTATCAAGCGGGTCCTCGCTCAACGACTGTTTGACTACCGAACTTACTATCAGCCAAAACTTTTTCATATTCTTATTCGTTTTCGCCCGTTCCCAATCGCACTCACTGGGTACATCTGTAAAATGTACCAATGAGTGCTAGTTTCATCTCGTGACTCTCCCGAAAAGAGAATCTAAATATTAAAGCTGGACACCAACGGTACCAAGCAAGTGTTGTTTTTAGCTATACACAGAATGCACCAGTTGCTGAGAACAAATATACATTGTTTCCACTATTACTTTGCTCCAAATCATGAGTCGCTCCTTTGAAATCGCTAACCGTGACAAAGTTGGAGCTTTTCGCAGCCATTTTACTTGCCCATCTCATAAATGAGATAAAAAAAATTGATATCTTCAAATGATGGTAATATTGTTTGTTTGGATTCCCCTGTAGTCCTATCATGGATTCGAGACGAGCCCGCCAATTTTAATGTTTCTGTTTCTAATCGGACTGCTACAGTTTAACAGATAACATCTGGCAAGGATTGTGGTACTCAATAATTTGAACCCAGCGGATATTTTATCGCGTGGATAAAAGCCAGCGAATTGCTTCACTCGTGGTTTTGATCCGAGGACCGTCTTTTCTGTATATCAGCAAGGACGTATGGCCAAAAACAATTTTGCATGACCTAGTATTGCCTGAGATGCCTTTTGTATGTTTTGAGTATGAAGGTGAGTCAGCCGGATTTAACAATATCTTGTAAATATATTACTTGCTTCAGAATAATGCAAAGAATATTTGGCGTATCAAATCAGCAAATTTGGATGTCACCCCTTTGAACTACAATCGGTTGATCGTTGGAAGAGCGTGTCGTTCTTGAAGCAAAGATTTTGGAAGCGTTGGAGTAAAGAATGCCTTGCTGCAAGAGCGTGCCAAGTAGCTTAAGCATAAGCTTGCCGCGAGGGTGAATGACACCGTGTTGACACGAGATGAGCAGCAAGCTATGCAAACTACCCATTAAGGACGGGGGAAGTATGTTCGGAGCAGCCGTCCTAATTTTAGATTAAAGCTATATTCCCAAAATTTTATTTATTTTTACTCAATTTTTGCTGGAAGCTCACTCAACTCAATTTATTTATATATTTTTATTTTGTTCATTATTGGGGAAAAACATAATTTCTTGACTACAATACACTAGTTGATGACTACATGCTAATAATTCGTACACTGTCCCAAACTGGTCGCTCTTGTATATCATATTAGTTAAGATTTCCTTTCCGGAACTATTGTTATCAATTTCTGCAGTTTGCAAATTATACTATGATTTTCTTCAAAAACTAGCATAAGACATTACTTTTATGTCTCTATAGGATAAGGTTGTTTAGAATATATCTAAATTTTTAGACTATGTTATTTACTCCCCTATAGTTTTGGTTTGGGAGTGCTTGATTGTTCTGCATTGCTACTATTTTGTCCAAGTATATTAATACGTCCGGTGGAACATACCCACTTTGCAGAGCATTTGATAGATAAAAACCAAATTTGGCAGGCATGAGTTATAATCGGACGAATCAAGGATACATTACATACCCTCACATTTATTTTTATATGATTCGAGTGGAACATATTATTTTACAGAAAAAAGTATAATTTACTTTTCTAAACTATATTTTATTTACTTTTTACTTGGGTTTGCTAAAGCGTGTTTTTTAGTTTTTCAAACTTGGTCACACTGGCTAACGCTATGTTCTAGTGCAGTGAGAGCGAGAGAGGTATGTGGTATAATTATTTTGCTTTATTCTCATTTTCTTTAATGGTATTGTGAATGATACACTGAAAAACCACAGTAAAACGTTATGAAAAATCATAATAGCCTCTATATATTTATATTTTATGTTAAGCGATATGATTTTTAAAAATAATTTTTTCTGATGGCCATAAATGGAAAATATAATGCGGCTTAACATTATATTTTCCAAGTCTCTTTAACCCTAAAATCAAACTCACCCTAATCCTTACGCAATGGCACTTTCTTTACTTTAATACCATCTCTTTAAGCCAATCCTTTTCGACTTTTTTTGAACATATGTTAAATGAATACATAATTTTAATGAATTACACTTTCATATATATATCGCAATATATATATAGTTCATAATTTACTGCTTGCGAAAACTAGTTCAGATCATTGTCAGTGCTGATGCAGCTGCTCTCCCTCAACTTAATGAAGTACTCGGTTGTCTGTTCTATCCAGTTGAGGCGGTGGGTTGCCAACTGTCCGAATTGGCAGTCGATAATGCCTCGATTATCGCTGTTGCTCTCGACATCCTCCCCCCGTTGGATGGTGTTTCCAACAGACTCGTCCAGAGGCAACGGACACAGCATATTCACTGCTCGCTGAACTGTCCCAGAAGCAGTGCTCAGTGTGGCCATCATTGCAACGCCATCATCTCCTGGGATTAACTCTGGCACTCTAGCAAGCGCCCACTTGAGGGGGGCAGGTTTTCGTCCTTGACTAACACGGTGGTATCAGGTTGTATTGGAGTGCCGCCTGAACGCCACTTCGACCGCTGTTGAAGGAGAGTTAGATAATCTGTGGACCACCGCTTCCAGAATGTCTGCTGGTCATATGCAACCCTTTGCCATTGGTCTATCCGGTTGTAGTTAAGACTGCTGACATCTGGTTCAGTGAACGTAGAACACGGCATGCCGAAGAGAACATGTGCCGTTGTCAAAACATCAATATCATCCGGGTGTTCTGAAAGAGCACAAATTGGTCTGGAGTTTATTATGGCGCAAATTTTGCAAATAAGGGTGCGTAGTTCATCGAAATTTAACCGTGCAAAACCTGCAGGGCGATACAAATGAGATTTAGCTGTTTTGACCACCGCCACCCACACACCCCCAAAATGCGGTGACCTGGGAGGAATGAATTTCCGTTTCTACAAGATCGCGAATAAATGCAAGCTCCGTATGAAATGGGAAATAGTATCACAGAATTCATGGATTTGTACCTTTGAGTCTGGCAGGAGGGCGTATGGAGGACATGAAATGTGTGATATCGTCCTAAAATCTTTTCTCAATTCCGACGACAGCGTGTCCAAAGGTCTCATCCGAATCAAGTCCTTCTCTCCTCAGATGCTGCATGAAAATCTTATCCTTGGATAATATTGGTCCAATCAAACCCAGAGGTTCATAGAGCCACTGTCGCGACCTGGACGAGAAACGAAATTCGTCGCTCTGCGGATGCCAAATAAGACCGAGTGTCTTTACAATATCACTACCGTCGTCGTCGTAAACTCTTCTCAATCCTCTACTAGTATTGAGCGTAGTACCTCCTAACTGTTTGTACACATAGAATGCATTGAAGGTAAGAATCGGGTGGCAATATTTTCACACACCGATATATCTTGCAGATGTTGCCGGTCAACGCTACTACGAACGATCGAAATCGCATTAAAACGTGAAAAAGTGGCTGTTGAATTGTGAGACCTGGCATGAGTACATCATTCAGCGACAATCCGGAAGATGAGGCCGCTGAGCTGTAGAATACGACTCTCAACTTTCTGGTGGTGCTCTCTGCCTTAATCACACAATGATGAGGTAGAAAGAATTTGCAACGTTGACGATGTTGACCTTCGACAACCGACATATGCCTTAAATCCAAATACTCCTTTATGAATTAAGAGAATTGAGCACTTAAAACTGGATTTCGGCTAAGCTTCCACTCAAGAGTTTCGACGCGACGAAGTGCTTCCCAAGACAGTCAGCACTCATTCATAAAGGCAGTCGAACACAATATTCACCGGTGGGCAATCGCACATGGTATATCCTGAAGTGCTCTTAACAATCTAGCTCTTCTTGGGTGTTTTGTTCAATTTGTCCGCAAGTATCCTCCACTTCCCAAAAGCGTCGAATTAGCGCATAAATTGGCGTATCACCAATGGCAGTTTCACAATTTGTGCAGTAGTAGTAGTAGCTGACGTCATAGCTGTGTTTGGAACCAGGCCCGCTATTCCTCACACCAGCGAAGACGCGTTTTCTGCAGTACCGGCTGCCTGGCATTTAGCCGAATTCGACCCACACACAGTAAGTCGAAAAAGAGGTCTGCTCCAATTAACAGATTAATCAGTTGAGACTTGTAAAAGAAGGGATCAGCCAGACGAATATTTGACGGAATATTCCTGCTTCCGGTGTTAATCGAGAAAGTTGGTTGGTAATCAGTGATAGTCGGCGTGGTGACAGCTCAAGATTTGCTTCATAATCGCTAACTTGAGATTGCAGGACAATGCGGGCGGGCATCCGCGTGTAACGGATCGGGGAACTGCCGTAATGACCCCACTCATCCAGCCTTAACTACTTTAGAGCCACACATCTCTCTGACATGTGCCTGAAAAATCAGTATTCCATTATTAAACCTGTCTTTGAGTAAGTCTACGGTAGGTAGCCTCGGTAATCTCCAGCGAACGAATTGTGTTGAACTCTACACCTTCCATGCAGGAACTCAGACTTTGAAAATTTTCAATTCCGCTGAGTTTACTGTTTTTGTCAACAGCCATGGTGAACTCCGAGAAGAAATCCGTCCATTCCACGTCCAAGAGCCACTACACATCCGCAATAGTAACTCCGGCAAACGCAGTTTAGGCTGCGCAACAACAACGACTGGGTTTGAATCGCAAATCGTAGTGTTCCGAAACGTGGAGTACCGCGGCGGCTCCATGTCGCGGCGTTGAAGTTTATCTTGTAACCGCACTTTGATCGACGCTATTCGATATTCGAAATCGTTGAATTGTTCACTCCCGATTTCGTCAAAATCCAATGACTCCAAGTCGCTGTGGGCAAGTTCGAACATCTTGTTAACTGGGCTAGAAGCTCTAGCGTAACTTTAATATAATAGTTGCTGAAGTTACGGACGTCTGACATTATATCGTCAATCTTCTCTAATTTGTTCGCGAGTGACGTGCACTTGTGTCTTAAAAACTCGAGTTTATTTGATTCTGTTGTTGATTCACTTGTCGAAATTTTGATAACTTCACGTAGCTGTTCTTACTTCGAAGCACAGTTGTTTAGTTTTTACTGCTACTTATGTATGCTTGTTGCTGAGTTATACACAAGTCGAAACGGTAACGGATTGCTTAGGTACACATAGAACCGGTACATAAATCGTACACAAATGACAACGATCGAAAATTAACCACAAGGAATTGCTTATGTACGCACAGAGTAATGCATATGTACGTAAACCGAGAGAAAGCGTAATTGTGTGTTCTAAATTTGATTTGCAAACGAAGCGATAACCATGCAGATGTGCAATGAGCAAACGACACGATAATGAAACTAGTTATGTACCCACAGAACACTTCACACATAAGCCGAAAGAATGCCTTATGTGTGTCGACCCAAGTGTAGATAAGCCGAAAAGATGCAATGATGTGCAAGAGATGTACAGCTAGTCTCTAATGGGCGATATCGATCTTTTTTGTTGTTTCAGCGATGCTTATGTGCGCCAACGCTAATACATATGTATGTACCGCAATTACACCGAAATAAGAACTGTCCACACTTGCCATAAATAAGAAGCCGTTCTTATCACGTCGGGGTCACCAATGTTTAAGCCGAGCCTTTTCGACTTTTGTTGAACATATATTAAATGTATACATAATTTAAATTAATTACACTTTCATATATATATATATAAGTTAACACGATGGCATAAGACGACAACAAATCTATCGTGTCGACCACAGCAATAGTATGCTCAGCCTATGGGAAAACACTGAGTCTGCTACCTACTCGTATTTCTAGTGATCAACTAGAAATAGAAACAGTAAAAAATAAATACCAAGAACCCGGAACAGGACGACAGAACAGGAACGGAGGACTGGAGTCTAAGAAAAATGCTGACGCCAGATGTAATGAAAAATGCCGACGCCAGATGTAATAAAAAACATACCGACGCCAGACGTAACACATTTAAGACTAACCGAAAAACCCACCCTTTCATAGCTAGTAAAGTTCAGCCGACGTTCAAAATAGTATTTAAGCAGATAAAATCAGACTCGTGGAAGTAAGCCGTTGTGCTGCTCATGAAAGTAATAAAATAAAAACAAAATAGAAAACCCAATCTCGTTTAATTTATACATATATTGCAATATATATAGAGTTCATAATTTACTGATTGTGGTTCAAATTTGTGTTTGGCGAATTCAATTATAATGTCTTGAGAAAACTAGTTCAGATCGATGTCACTGCTGATGCGGCTGCTCTCACTCAACTTAATGAAGAACTCGGTTGCATGATCTATCCAGTTGAGGCGGTGGGTTGCCAACTGTCTGAATTGGCAGACCGATCACTCGGTCATAACGCCTCGAGGATCGCTGTTGCTCCCGATACCATCCTTGGTAATAATGTTGATTTGCATAAAATCACCAGTGTAAATATCACGTCCACGTGCCGAGATGAACGTGTCAGCGGCCACGGCAACAGCACGATCTTTAGTGATTTTCATCCTCTTTGAGGTTCATGTTCTTACAGCCAATCTGATTGTCTACCACAGGTTGTAGCAATGGTCCCACAGAGACACCTATACTATACTATATTTAGCGCTCTCGCAGTGGCCAATGGGTCATATGAGTATACAACAACTTTGCCTTCGGCATCCAAGCCGGCCAGTACATTCGATACGTAGTACGGGAAAAAGCGACGATTGTACTTGAGTATCGACAGAATTTGAGCGACGGCAGTTGTCTTTCAGGTCTTCAGGTTCGTACATTTGGATGCGAATACGTACCAAATTGGTGAGTGTAAGCGTGTCGCACTAGCAGTCTGCCGAGCCGAGCCCAGACGTACTCGATAACTAAAATAATTTACTTTGCTTACGATAATGTATGAATAGTCGCTGCTCAAACGCGTGTCGGCGGCAATAACCGCAAAATCCTCGCCGGTGATGTCAACAATCGAACAGCCATTTGATTCGTATGGATAGAAGTCATCATTGCAAGCACCACGGACCTTGTAATCTGGAAATCTCTCATACCCAGTTGAATTCATAATTAAGTTATCTCAAATTACTATTTAAATAATTTGTATGAAATTAAAATGTTTTGCAACTTTTTGATTCTCCTTCAATTTTATGCGCATGACAACTCTGCACTATGAAACAAATACAAGCACATAGCTGATTGATTCGAAGTTTGAGTAAGAGGAAGAATAAAATTAAAAATTAATAATTTAATCCTAATAATCATGGTTAAGTCTTAGGACAAAGATATCCAATGATTATATTTCCATCGGGCCTTGACACGTGCGCAAAGTTTAATCTGACTTATCTGTTTAGAAATGTGTGAAAATCTCGTCCAAATATTTGGTTACAAGTTACAAACATACGGGTGAATCATAGAAGAGCGTGTTAAAAACGCTTTGCTTGCTTTCACCAGTTGTTGATTTATGTGTTTAAAAAAGTACAGAAATTGGTCAAGATGCACCCCCAGGTGTTCTGTATCAACGTTCTTGATTACGGCGCCATTTGGATCAAGTGTGATTCCGATTTTTTCCAGTTTATACGAATATTACTGTTGCATTTATTTACTGACGGTCGGAATAGTATTGTTTCACATTTACCTGCATTGATTTTTAGGTGCCAGTTTTTGTTTAACTATATTAAATTTGTTTTGCAGGTTATGATTTAATTTGTCTATTGTTTTGCCCGTGCTACAAATTATGAATGGTGTGACTCTACTCTGGTACTCTATTGAAGTCCATCAACTATCTTAAATGTTTTTGTGCTAATTTGATTTGTGTTATAAACTACGAAGTGCATGTCGCGGATCATATTGTATATAAGGATAAGTATGACGACAGGAAATTTATATTTAATTAGTTTAAAAATTAATCCTTTAATTCCCACCGTATCAACGGCACGCTCTACGCAATATTTTTTGTTCTAGTTCCAGTTGACTTCTGACTCAACAATTAAATACATATACAGTGGAATGTTAGAATTTAAAACCGAATTCTTTATTGTTTATAATGTTTAATTTGTTTCAGTTGTGATGTCTATGTTTAAACATATTTCGAACATCATAATCATATTTGATAGTAAGCTGATTGCACGAATAATGATTATCATGTTCGAGTCCACGTTTGTTTTTGGTAATAAAACCATTTTTGCAGTCTTCCATTTGAGAGGGAAATAAGCATTGTTTAGCATGTAGTTAGTAGTGATTTCTTGAGATATGCTTGTATGTTATTAGGGTTAAGGTTTGGGGTGAGGATGAGTGGCATTTGCGTAGCAGCTTTTGCAGCTTGGTCCCCAAGCTCGTTTTCTTTTATGTCAGAGTGACTAGGTATCCATAGGCGTTTTATTTTTGGGGAGTGGCGAACCAAGAGAAACCTAATTTTTGAGGAATATAAATTGTTGTTGTTTAAGTTGGAGTTGCGTCAAGAGATGACAAAGAACCCGAGCATATAATAATTTTTTTTTTAATTTAATTTATGCTTTATTATTACGATATAAAGTGTCACTTAAGCTAGTGTGACGTAATGTTCATTTATACAGTGTTTAGTTACTTCAGTAACTTTACAGCTCATACCTAATACTCTAATACATAATTTTGATTAAATAACATAAACATAGCTTGGGAAAAGGGAAAAAATCTACAAGAGGTATAACATAAAATTAACTTACAACTAACTTATAAACTAAAGGACCGTTACTTGATTATACTAACGTAGGATTTAGTATAGAGAAGTACTGGTCAGCACAAGTTTAGTGCAAAATGGGGATTTCTCAGATAAAACGTAGTTTTTGCTAAAGAGATTTTTTCACTGATCATCTTAACACCTGCTACTTCATGAAGTAGTGATGTTGGGTAGTAGAAAAGTAGATTTAGAATTATTTTTAAAAGCTTGTTTTCAGCGATTTTCAGCTTAGATTGGTGTGTATGGTCGCAATATCCCCAAACCTCCGAGCAGTATAACATAAAGGGTACAAAGATAGACTTAAATATTATTACTTTGTTATGGACGGATAGCTTAGATCTACGGTTGATAAATGGATAGAGTATACGGATCGTTTTATTTACCTTTTCAAGGGTTATGTTCAAATGTTGCTTGTAGATGTGTTTAGTATCAAGGTATTTAAGTTTGTTCTCCCAGTGGATATTTTCATCATTAACTATTAGGTTGGTGTGCGGAAAATGGCTTTAGTGTTACTGGCGTTCAGTTGAATCTTCCAACGTCTAAAATAATTAGAAAGGATGTACAATGCGTCCAGTACGAGACGAGCTTTCAATACACGCTCAAATATTTTAGAGAAACCCCACAGCAGACTGATTGGACGGTAGTTTATTGGCGAATCAGGAGTTTTGCCCAGTATAGCCACAATTTTAGCGACTTTCGAAGCAGTTGGAAAATATCTATGTTTAAGGCATAGATTTAGAATTCGCACAAGGTAGGCTAAAGTTATTTTAGGAAGATTAGCATGACACACATTGGGTATTTGTTCTGGGCCAGGGGCGTTTTTCATCTTGAGAGAGCGAATCACTTCCTGAATTTCGTCGAGGAAATGCTAGGTAAATTAGTGTTAACATCGTTTTCAGTATTTGCATCGGATAGTGATTCAGTCAGTTGGTGCTTTTTTTCAAAAATTTCATCTAAGATGTTAGCTTTTTGTTTTCTAGTTGTAAAGTTTTGATCATTGTAGTGAAAGCTGGTGATAAATTGCTGCTTGTTTTTTATTACTTTCGGTATTTTTCAAAACATTTTAGTATTAGTTCCCAAATTAGCAAGATTAGAGTTCCAACAAACGTTATTGTGTTGGAAAATTTTTCATTTAATAACACGGTTAAGTTGATTTAACCTAGCTTTAAAAATTGGTTGCCTTGTTCGTATCCACTGTCTTTGTGTAGCGTTCATGATTTTCATTAAGTCAGTAATGAATGCAGGCAGCTTGCAGTTGCTCTGCTTCTTTGGCTTTCTAGGAACAGCAAGGTTCATATCATCGATAACATCTGAGAAGCAATTGAAAGGAAGTGGCTTAAACTTCCTCCACTCGGCTTTGTCAAACTTCAGATACGATTCAGTCGCATTGTTAGTGTGGGAAGTTAACTTGAAGAAAACTTTAAGGTGGTCAGAAGATGATCGAAAGAGCTTTATGATTCGCTGTTATATAAGTGGGATCGGTTTTATATACTATGACAAACCCTCCATGAGTGCATAACTCTTGCAAAGAACTGCCCCAACAGTTCAGCCTAGAACAATTCCATGCACGACTCTTGCAGTTTAAGTCGCCGCCTATGATGTAGCTTCCGTCAATACGCGAAAACTTTAGCAGGTCGGACTTGAATATAATTTTTTTGTGGTTACTATCACCGGAAGAGTTACAAGAGGCTATATGGCATTTTGCAGATGTCCCAGGAAAATGGGATGCATACATTTTAAAGGAGTTCACTGCATCAAAAATTATATGTACTCCAATATTTTCTATTAGATGAGTATTAATGTTAACAAGCTGCTTGTGCCTAATAGTGTTTTTGATAATTATGGCAACGCCACCGCCTCTATTGGCATATCGGTCAGATCTGTATATGGTGTAATCAGGAAGAGTGATCTCCTCCGATCTCTTGGCGTGAACCATGTTTCACTGACTAGGCAAATATCGATACTGTTTTGAATTATAAAATTTAAGAGTTCCAATCTCTTATTGCGAACGGCATGCGCATACGTGACATAATAAGTTATTTTCCTTATTTGCTAGCGTAGACATAAGAAGCGTTGTTGTTGCGTTTAGTCGCCTGTTAATACTTAGGTGCTCTTTTTTGCAGTACAGCAATATAACAAACGTGACACGGGCACGATGGATCAGTGGAGGAGTGACCACCGTTACAGTTTGCATGTTGGAACACATCAGAGGCTGTGCACGAAGAAGTATGGTGTTGTGCAGCGCAGCGGGCACATAAAGTATTGACACGACAACTCTTGGAGCCATGACATTGAGTTGGCAGTTGTAGCATTGAGTAATCTTTGCAGATGACTTGGACTTAAACTCCCAGCGGAGTTTAGTGTGATTAATACAAGAAAGTTCTTTTCGTAATTGCTGACACGTTATAGATTTAGCTTTAAAATATACGACATACAATAGTATTTTGTAGCCATTACGAGTAGTTTTATCCACTGTTTTCACATCAATACATTGAAGGCCTAGACTATTGAGCTTGGATTTTATCTCTTCGTTAGGTAATTTGTCCATACCAGACAATACTGCTTTGTAGGACTTAGTCTCTCTATTGTCATAAGAGAAAAATTCTATGCTTAGTCTTTTAAGTTCATGGCAGATCATATTGTGCCATTCGAGAGTGTTTACGAATACCTTTATTTCAATCGATATGGTTTCAACAGAGTAATCTCTTATGTGGACACTTTTTAATCGTGAACCTACTTAGAGGTTCTCTTAAGAATGGTGATTGGTGGTACCTTGACTTTAGCAGAAGTAGTGGAGGTAGATTGCTCGATGGTGTCATCTAAAACGAAATCATCTTAGTCTTCATCATCATACATCACAGTTTGGAGAGGGCGAAAATAGTTGGAGAACTGACTTTTGTCAGATGATGACTTTGCACCTTTTTGCTTTAAGCACAGCATTTTGTTCATAAGTGTTGCTTTAATCGCATCACTACTGATCTTAAGTTTACGCTTAATTGTTGCTGCTCGTGAGTTGTACAATTTACGGTATAATACCGTTGATTGTGTTTCGTCAAAACGCACTTAGTGATCTGCACTCGCGACGGGCAACGGTGGAGAATAAGGCATCGACTACTTCGAATGACCGCTCGGTTCGAGAGTACGTCGACGATTGAATATAATAAAACTGCTTTTATATTTCTTAAAGCTGGATTACTTCTAGTATAGCTATTATTTCAGAGGATATTACAGACAAAAAGTGTGGGAGTACTCCTATTTTCATGATGTTGCTGTCAGTGGCTATACCGTAGGGAGTTATGTTGTCTTTGAGAACCGTGTGGTTCCGTAAGCACCCACGGCGGTGCGAAGTGTTGCATTAAAAAGCCTTTTAAATTGGTTAATTGTTGTTTTGGTGAATGTCCATATAGGAAGAGTGGTGTGTATGCAATTAAACTTAGCACTAGCCAAGCATTTGAAATGGTCGATATGCGTGCTATATTTGTTATTAATTGTTACCAGAAGTATTTTTAGAGCTGTAACTGTGGGGATTTGAATGTGGTTAAGTTGAGTTTAAGTTTTTTACAAATATGTAGCTGCTTACTTTTATTTAGTGATAATGTGGCTCCTGAATAGGTACACCAATTGTTCATGTTTGTGAAAAGAGTAACTATGTTGAAGGTTTTGTTTTTTGATTTTTTTTAAAGTTTATATATAAATGGAAATCATCTGCGTAAGCGCAGAAATTTATGTATGTTTGTAGAGAAGTCGTTTTGGCCAGTTTGTTGTGTATGAACGGGAAAAGATTTACTGATAGCGGAGAACCTTGCGGTATTCAACTGGTTAGAGGATATGTGACCGATATGTGTGATCATAATCGTACTATAATTTTCTGTTTTGTAATAAAGTTTTTTATGTAGATTAGTTTGAAGTTGATAAATTATGATGTGTATACCTATTCTATCAAATGCTCCCGAGAAGTCGAGGGAAATTATAATTAAGTGACCTTTGTTTAATATTGGCTTGGTTATCAGATGGTCTGCATAAATCAGAGCGTCTGTGACCGATTTACCTTTTTTTGAAACCTATTTGGTTTTCATGTAACAGTAGTTGTAACGAACGTTGAGTTTCAAAACGGGGATTGTTAGGTTGGTTTTGTGTGTTTTTTTAGTATGGTTCTGTTAAGTAACTTGTTATATAGTTGTATTCTGTGTTTGAAAGTGGCTGATGAATTCCTTGACATTGGGTATGAGACTCTATTTAAGCCGGGTGTTGAACCTTTAAGTGTTTGTATAGCGAATGAGAATTCTGTGAAAAAATAAACTCTTGGGTAAAGTTGTGGTCCTGTGATATTGGTGACCAATGTTGAGCAAAACTATTGGCTATTGGCAAAACTATTGGCTATCGTGGCCTGCAGGACTCTCACCTTCGTTATATTTGATTTCGCTGCTATGCCATACACCTGCAAGCCGTATCGCCTAGAAGGAGCAATTGTTGCTATGTAAATGTGCACCTTATTTCTAAAGTACAATTTATTCCTGCTGTTTAAAAATCAACGCAATATCTCAATCTTCTGTCTCCTGGTGTATTCCAGCAGCTGGTTTCCACTGAAAACTCCCGGACAGAAATATGGCCGTAAGGCGTACGTCATTGGCATATTTGCTTTTGTTAATGCAAATGTTCCACTGTGGTGTCTAGTTTTCAAAAATAAGTAGGTATTGCTGCAGTGCGCCCGTGGCTTCATAAATGCACTTGTTTCTGACGAGGTTAGCCGTATCGTCTTCAAACATTGCAATAATCAGATCCTGAGGATCCTGCGTGAACATGGTACAGAGTGTAGGCCCCAAAACGCTACCCTGGGGGACACCTGCGCAAATCGCCTTGATGCTAGATTCCACACCATCCAGTGCCACGCAGAAGGTCCTATTCTCAAGGTAGCTACGCACGATTAACCATAGTTGAGGCGGCAAGAGATTCTTGCGCTTACTGAGCAGCCCGTTGTGCCAAACTCGGTCGAAAGCCTGCTTTATGTCAAGATACGCTGCCACCACGTACTCCTTAGCCTCAAATCCTTCGAGAATAAAGTTAACCACCCTATTTAGCTGCTCTGGAGTTTCGTGAGATTTACGAAAGCCAAATTGAAAGGAAGGAACTATTTGCTTTACCTTTTTTAAGTCCAGGATCCAACATCTGATGGCGTCAAACGAGATATCATATCCTACTCCGATATTGACAAACTGATCGGCACTGACCCTTCAACATCAACTACTATTGTTCATAACTTAAGTAATAATCTAACTAGTAAGAGCAACATAACTGTCATTCTTCCCAGAAACATCACAAAGCGTAAGTTAAACCGATTTAAAATTAACGCTAAAAACAAGAAAAAAGCATTGAACCTTAAACAAAAAACAAAAAAAAACTAACTATTCAGATTCTGATTTAAAATTAATGAGCGACACTTAATAAAGAGAAAACAAATTATTCCCGGCCTAGGTGCGGCTGTCGGGGAGTGAGAACTGCCTTATCAGGCAGACACTCGCCCTTCTCAGATACCGTCAGTCGAATCGAGGCCAACTTAAAATACACAAGATGTTCACTATAAATCATACAGTGAGTTTTACCGCACTAATTACTATACCATTTTATTACTATTTCCAACACCATAATGTCTCTATTAATCCTTCAGTGTAAAAGGATATTGAAACAACTATAGTGAACTTTTAAGAGATATTAAAGAACAGTCACCCCAAGTAATCTCATTACAAGAAACACACTTGTATAATACTAACCCTATACCTGCACCCATAAACTACACCATCGTAACTAATATGGCATCAAACAGATTTGGATTTGGGTTAAATTCATCCAACTTATCATAAACACCAAGTTGGAGACCATAGCAATTAAAAAGACTCGATAAGAAAATTACCATTGTCTCAACTTGCATTCCACCATTAAAACCATTCTCCTATAAAAATCCAGGAAATTTACTAGGAGTACAACACTCTCAATGCATTATTACCGGAGACTTCAACAGTTGGCACCACAATTGGGGTTTACCACGCAGTAATAAGAAAGGTAACATACTAATCAAATTCATAAATAACTCAAATCTTGTTCTGTTAAATCAAAAATCCCCGACACATTTCAGTACACATAACACATTTACGCACGTAGACATAACCCTCTGATCACCCGAGCTTGCGCCATACACCCATTGGAAAACGCTAAACGACCTTGGCGGGAGTGACTACTACCCTATAGTTATTTCAGCTATTCCACAAGTTTCGACACAAAATTTCAGTAGACCAGACTTTAAGACTAAAAAGGCACTGTACATATTTTGAACCTCTGACAGAGCAAACCAGCAACAATATCCCACTAACTGCCAATATTAACAAGAAAAATGTTTGCAAATTTATACTACATAGCGCCCATCACAGCAATCCACAAACATCAACTAAAACATTTAAACATAAAGCCGCATGGTAGAATAAGACCTTAGCGGTGCTAAGGAAAAACAAAAACTATACATGGCGGGTACTGAAAAGAAACATAACACAAGAAAACATACTAGCATTCAGATAAGCGAACGCTCTATTCAGCACCAACACTAAAACAAAGTAAAAAAGAAGCTACAATAGACTACTTCAGGAATTCAACCCACTACACCTGCGACATTCTTCCTTGTACCTTATGTCATAAAAGTCAAGTGAAGAATTAATATAAATTAAATAAGGAAAATCCTTTTGATAAAGCCTCAGTTAAAAATAAAATGAAAAATAATAAGGGTTAAAATGAAGCACCATCCTTCGGTTCGCCGCGTTGTGGCAAATGCACATGGTAAAATTTGGAATCTTAGCGACGTTCCGAGTGTTAGCAATTCTAACAGAGATGACTCAAATCTATCTGACTCCGAGTTGCGGGGGGTTCCTAGTGATGCCTCATGGCTACATGACAACTGTACATCAACTACGACAACAACGACAACGTCAAATATCTCCAAATATATAGTGACACATTCAAGCGCCTTACCTGAAATGTGCTTATTCGTTGATTTGTAATCAATTTGGACAGGCGCTGTCCCGATGCCAGCTTTTTCTTTTAGCACGGTCCCGATTTGTACCCCAACTGCGACACCCTGTGCTCCTCAGCTGGGGCCTCAGCTGGCAGACGGCTGCGTCAAAAAGACCACCCAGTCCACTTTCCCGTCATGGTAGGGTAAAGAAGGAGCAAAAGGGGTCAGCCCAAGCCTTGGAATCTTCAATTTCTCTGGAAAGTCCTGGCACATCATCAAATTGCATTGCTCTACTAGCTGAAGGTGGATATGAGGATGAGACCACTGAAATACTTGCCGAAGCCGAGAAAATGGTCCTTGACGCAAATGCTTTGCTTAAGGGAATTGATACTGAAACTACATTGATACTGAAACATTGATAATGTGAGCAATGCTCACTTTTTGGAACAGGAGCTGGCTATGGTCTCCGGACCAAACAGTTTCTCGCTTAATGTTATGAGAAATGATACTTACTGTAAGGACCTATACTGAGGATTCTGAATCTTATCGTAAACTGGTTCGTTACTTAAAACAACATTAAACAATACACATACCAGTTTAAGGAGGATAAAGCTTTCAGATTAGTTGTTCGCAACCTGGCCAGAACTATCCCCCACACTATTATCAAGAAAGCCTTTTATACCAAAGGCCACAATGTCACCGGAGTGTTTAATTCCAACCCCCGCAACTTAATCACCAAGATTAAGGAGCAGACACTGAAAATATGGTACCAAACCACTTCTTTTTCATCAGCCTTGCCAAAGCGCCTATCAATAAGGAGGCTCTGAAAATTCTGCATATAGGCAGGCAACGTGTCCTGGTGGAAATTCCAAAGAAGAACCTGACTGTATTCAGTGCTACAGATGCTTTGGATTTGGGCACACCAAAAGTTACTGTCTGCGACAGTTGATTTGTGGAAAATGTGAGCAAAACCATATCACCACCCAATGTTTAGCTGTGGTGGACCTTTGCTGCATAAATTGTGGTGAGAAACATGTTTTTTTTTAGCCTAAAACCCAATATATCAATTTCGGCGCGTGGCAGCAACAGGGAAGATTCTATGAGAAGAGTAAGTTACGTCCCGGCGGTAATGGACAAGAGAGACACCTCATATGCAGACACACTACGTGCTGGTTTGCATATAACTAATCCTCCGAAGATATCTTGCAATGTTAACAACAGAGCTGTGCATCTACAGCAATCGCCACAAACCCCTGACAGCATTAGCAGGTTAGAGGCTGCAATAACAGCCCTCACAGTTAAAGTTGACACAATTACATTAATGTTTAATGAACTGAAGGAGAGCAATCAGTTCCTCAAAAAATTATGCCTCAATTTTGTGAATGCCCATAAATGATGCCCCGTCCACTCAGCCTTGGATTGTGGAATGCTCATGGAATTTCTGGGCATGTTGAGGAGCTTAACCAGTGCCTTACTGACCAGATCATTGATGTGATGCTCCTCACTGAGACATGGCTGCAAACTGGAGTCCAGATCTTTATACCTATCTACAACACTCACAAGGCAGACCATCCCAGCAATAGGCCTAGAGGAGGAACGACTGTACTTATTAAGCAGGAAATCTGCTATTCTTTACAAGAGCCAGTGAAAACAGCGAAATTACAGATGGTCACCATCCAGATTTCAACCAGTAGGGGCGAGTTAATAGTCTCTGCATTATATCTACCTCCGCATCTAAATTGGTCAACTATACTTCGAAAATCTTTTAAACAATCTAGGAAGAATGTTTCTCATAGGTGGAGACTTTAACGCCAAAAGCAGATTCTGGGGTAACTTTAGAGCGGATACAAGGGGTAGCTGCTAACAGGAAGTTGTGCAAAACTCAACAGCACAAATCCTGGCAACTGGTCAAGCGACCCATTTCCCGTACGCCCAAATACACACACCCAACGATATTGATTTCTTCATTTATAATGGGCTGCGTTCGGACGAGTTGTCTATCAGGACTGAGTATCAACTCTCCTCCGGTTGATTGTGATTCCGCTCCGAAGATCAAAACAATAAAAGGACGACTGCTGCCATCTGGAACTGACTTAGTTGCATTTCGCTGAGATCTGGATGAATCTCTAAATTTAAACTTGGAAATCCTGATGCTCGAAGACATTGAAGACGCGCACTCGATATTTCTAAATAAGGTGCACTCAACTGCTCTCATTGTCGCACCCTTAAATCCACCACATGGCTCAAGAGTGTGTTCTAGGACTTCCCCCAGCTATTGAAGCACTGATGCTTTTTAAGAGGAGACTTAGGAGACAGGTTAGTCGCACCCGCGACCCTATTGTGGGCAGGGATTTTCTTAGAGTGTGGAATAGAGTCATTAATCTGCTGACGCTGCATAAACAAGAAGAAAATGACAGGTTTGTGTCAAATGTCTCCCCCGACGACCCCACAAAGCACTCCTGGTGGAAGCTGGCGAGAAGGTATAAACAACAGGTAACCCCAATATTTCCAATAGAGAAGGCTGACGGATGCTTGGCTAGATCTTTGAGCGAGCGAGCCGAGGCTTTCGCCTCTCGGCTCGGTTTCAGCCATTTGATACCAGCTCAGAACTCAGCGTTCGCCAGATCAATATGAATTTTGAAAGCACAGGCCAATTATGCCTCCCGGTTGCTCCCATTACAGCCGACGAAGTCTCAGCATATATTAAAATGTGAACACCAAAAAGGCTCCAGGTGAATATAGACTGGACAACTTTACACTTAAGCTAAAGCTGTGCTATTTCTGGTCCTCATTTTTAACTCAGTGCTGAGATTGGGATATGTGTGAAGGCGAGAATTTGCATGATTCATAAGGCCGGTAAGAGCCCTTACACCTTAGATTCCTACAGGCCAATTAGCCTGCTACCCACTGTACCAAAATTGTTTGAACGCTGTTTGCTGACACGGATTCTGGACTTAAAAAAAGGTAAAGCAAATAGTTCCTTCCTTTCAATTTGGCTATCGGTAATCTCACGGAACTCCAGAGCAGCTGAATAGGGTGGTTAACTTTATTATCGAAGGATTTGAGGCTAAGGAGTACGTGGAGGTAGCATAAAGCAGGCTTTCGACCGAGTTTGGCACGACGGGCTGCTCAGTAAGCTCAAGAATCTCTTGCCTCCTCAACTATGGTTAATCGTGCGCAGTTACCTTGAGAATAGGACCTTCTCAGTGGTACTGGATGGTGTGGAATCTTGCATCAAGGCGATTTGTTCAGGTGTCCACCAGGGTAGCGTTTTGGGGAGTACACTCTATACCCTGTTCACGCACGACATGCCCACTGGGTCAGAAATATCACTGAAGGATCCTCTGGATCTGATCATTGCCACGTTTGTAGACGATTGCCATCCTCGTCAGAAACAAGTGCATTTACGAAGCCACGGACTCACTGCAGCAATACCTGCATATTTTTGAAAACTGGACACGACGTTGGCCTTACGGCCGGATTTCTGTCCGGGAGTTTTCATTGGAAGCCAGCTGCTGGAACACTTTTCTGGTTACAAATACCTGGGTGTGTATTTAGATAGGCGGCTAACTTTCAAGACGCATATTTCAAGTATCACGAAATCTTTAAGACAGAGGATTGGTAAATTGCATTGGCTTTGGACTAGCAGGAATAAATTGTCCTTAGGAAATAAGGTGAACATTTACAAAACCATAATTGCTCCTGCTTGCCGATACGGTTTGCAGGTGTATGGCATAGCAGCGAGGTCAAACATCACGAAGGTGAGAGTACTGCAGGCCAAGACATTGCGAATGCTTACTGGTGCCCCTCGGTTCATGCGAACGGCGGACCTTGAAAACGACTTAAAAATACCGAAAATTGGCGATGTGATAAATCGTCAGGCCAAGAAATATATAGAGAGGTTAATAAATCATCCAAATAAACTAGCAAGGCGCCTTCTAAAACGACGCAGAATGGAAGGAGTTAGGGTGGCGAGACGGCTGAGAAGATCGCACCCTGCCGACCTCCGTAATAGATAATTTTAATATTATATCCACACTATACTATATCCCCACATTTAAGTTGTTTCGTTAATTTTTATATATACAATGTAATTGAAGTTGTTCTAATAATAACAGAAAGATTAAATATAAAGGAAAAAAAATAAAAATCAGATGTTGGTGTGAGGTGGGTGTTGTTCTGATTTGTTTTGTATTTACGTTGGATGATGATGGTTATTGTGCTACAAATCTGGTGCTCATATTGGCGTTCTATGTTGTAGATCGAGTATGTTGTTTTTGTATCCACTTTTTGTAGTACTTTTATTGGTATGATTTTTTGCTCTTTAATGAAGATTGGACAATTGTTGGTGGTACAATTTATGTAGGTCAAGCTATTGTGCAAGATTTCAATTAATTTATTGCAGTGTGTTGGTCTTGACCGCAAGTTATACAGGTTTTTTTGCCTTCGCACACTTTCAGAGTGTGTCCAAATTTGAGACAGTTTTTATAAATTGTTTTATTTTATCGGTGTTTTGAAATTAAGGGCCAGTTGTTTCTATTGTTTGAGTTAAAAAACTGTTTACTTTGTCAAGATGCCAATCTATTTCGCAATTTGCAAGATTTATACAGTTTGGTGCGTGTTTTTATAGTTGTAGTTAGTTAGCATGACGTCTTTTAAGAATTCAAATAAATGCATCTCTGGATTTTGTTTATTACAATTTGTACTGTTGAACGATCGCTCTCGTAATCTAAGGTTTTTAAACAATTGTTTTTTATTTTCCTTTTCTATGCAGATTCTTTGTCTCACTTTCGAAAGAGAGTTGTTGTTGCCACTCGGGTATTAAGCAGATATTATATACATTTGGCCATTGCCATTGGTATTTTTATAATGCATGTTTCTAAGTGTTCTGTCTAGTTTAATGTTCAAGTATATATTGTCTTTTATATTTTGGTTAATTAAAATAGCTTATCTTTCCGTGGTTTTATTTTTGCGTATTAATTTGTAGATTTTAAGTTGTAGTTTATGTTTTTTTTCCTTTATCACTGCGAATGGGAGCATAGCGCTTCTACGACAATTCTTCAACTCACTCTGTTTTGCGCAATACTCTTGGATTCTTCCCATTAGGTGTTCTCCATGGCTATGTCTTTGTTGATGGATCTACGCCAAGTTCCTTTCGGTCTCCCAACTCGCCTTTGGCCTTGCCGATTCCACTCCAGGGCCATTCTGGTGATGCTATGAAGTGGTTTCCTTAGCGCGTTCCTGATCCACTTGCGGCGGCGAATTTGTCTGTAAATGGGCTCCTCATTACAGCGGTTCAGCAGGTCATATTTGGAGATTCTGTTGGGCCAGAAGTCCCGGAGGCATCTGTTTACGAATGCCTGTAGGGTTTTACTGATCGGCTTGATTGTGCTGCGCTTCTGTGTAGTAGGACCGTCTTTACGCACGAGTTTGAGATTTTTAATTTCGTCACCTGTGAAAGCTGGTGAATTTTGTAGATCTTATATAGTCTACCGAAAGTTAAGCGTGCCTTAGATAGCTGTGCCTTAACGTCTTCTATTATACCGCCGCTGCTTGATATTATCGTGCCCAGGTAGGAGAAATTGTCCACGATTTCGGCCTGTGTATTGTCTATCCAGATGTGTTTCGCGTTGGTGTTGTTGAATTTCATCGCATTTGATTTCTTCATATTGATTACCAGGCCGACTCTTTTGACATGACATACAAGATCGCTGACCGTGAATTGCATTTCACTTCTGCGTCGAAAAGCAGTGGCGAGAGTGGGCATCCTTGCTTGACGCCGGTGGTTGTCTGAAAATGCGCACTAAGTTGTCCGTTGTGCATTAACGATAGTTCGGCGTCTTTGTACAATGTGTGGCGTAACACAATGATCTTCCGCGGTTCTCCGATTTATTGAGTCAAATGCCTTTAGAAATCTATTAACATAGTATATACCGACGACCGCCATTCCACCCATTGCTCGGTTATTGCGCGTAACGTAGACTACGCAGCTCCTGCTTGTTCGTCACGGAGAGTGGGCTTAATTTGTTCCTGCATGCGCTCAAGGAGGATAGTGGCAAGGATCTTGTAGTTTTTGTTAAGCAGCCCTCTCCAGTTGTTGCAGACTGTGAGATCACAATTTTTCGGTAATTTCACGATTATTCCTTTTTTCCACGAGGCAGGAACGATTTCTGAGGACCAGAAGGGGGATATAACCGGGTGAAGTATTTCGGCTATCCAGTTGGGCTCTAGTTGTAGTAGTTCGGCTAGGAGGCCGTCAGTTTATTGATGGAGTTTCTGATTTCGCTAATGTTGGGGGTAATGTGGAGATCCTTAGCGCCCTGCTGTTTGTTGCTGATATGTTTTCGGTCCAGGTACCTTGAGATATTGAAGGCGTCTGCCTGATCTCCTCGAAGTACTCCTTCGCTCCATCGCTGGAGTTGCTCTGCTTCCCCGTTAACAAGACTGCCGCGTTTATCTCTCAAAGGCTGATTTATTATGATCGATCGACCGGTGATCTGCATGGTTTGGCGTTACTGTGCCCGCATGTTGTTCTCAGGTTTTTAGGTTTCTGTGGCTGAATTAATCCTATGTTTCTTGAGATATTCATTCTGATTTCCTGCTGCGACTCACTCCAATTACTGCCAATTACTTTAGGGTATCGCGAAGGTTTTACACGCTGATGTGGGAGGGATAATAGCCTCTCGCGGGCCGTGGACAGCATGCGAGTGGTTATATTGTTATCTTGGATCAGGTGCTGATTAAGGGGGCTGCGGCGTCGGTGATGTTCACCAGGTCTATCGTGACGCTTTGACAGTTTCGCCGATATTTTTGCAGTGATGAGCTTGTGATCGCCACCAATGGATGCCCCCTCTCTTGTTGCGCACAACGACTAGGGTGCGGCGCCATTTACTGCTGATACAAACGCGGTCGATCTGATTGCGAAAATTACCATTTGGTGATTTCCCGATATATTTCTGCGGGAAGGTTATTCCAGCAATAACTAGCTGGAATGTCTGGTATAGCTCAAAGGGTCTTTCTCCATTGTTGCCGCAAACTCCTACCCCAATGTCGTCCCATATTGTGCTGCCGATAGAAGTCGTTACTACCAACTTTGACATTGAAGTCGCCCATCAGGATCGTGATGTCACGGCTATTATTGAATGTGGCATACAGAGTCGTGTAAAAGTCTTTGTCGGTGTCCGATGTTACTTCAGTAGGAGCATAGCATTGCACGATGGTTATGTGTCTTGCCTTGCATTTGAATCTATAGTTAATGATTCTGTCCGAAATTGGTTGCCATGATATAAGGGTTGGAGCTGAAGAATCCAACTCCCTTAACGCCATTGGTTTCGTGACCGCTATGTAAGACTATTTTGCCTTTTGTTGTTGTTGTGCTCCCACTTCTACACTATCTCATCTAACTAATCCCTGCTATCACAATTTTTAGCTTGTCCATCTCATTGCCCTAGTCTCGATGGTTCTCTAATAGTTTGAACGTTCCATTGTCCAATTCTTGTTATGTTTTGTGTATTTTGATTCATTCAGTTTGAAAGCTGTTTTTATTACAAATGTAATTAACAAATATTTACATCACTTAGGACTAGTTTATTAACTGTTAGCTTAAAAATTGTTTATAATACTCACTTATTACGGCTTATACTAGTACATATGTTAGGTAGCTTAATTTCTTAAGATTACTTAACCAACTAAACAGTCTTGTGAATGATTACTGTATAATTTCCACTTTTAGTGTGTTTTGTTACCACATATATTATGAAATTATTTGTTTTTTCGTTATGCATCGCCCTTGTGGATTTAATTTGATTTTATTTTGGTTGTTGTTATTTTTCTTTTTTTTGTTTGGGTTTTTTAGTCCCTTAACTGGAATTTGGTTTTCAAAAATGTTAACTGTTCTCATGGCTGGGCCATTTATGAGATATTCTGAGTTGAATCGCCTATTCTTCAATTATGGAATAAAATTCATAAACTCTATTCTACATATTTACTTGTTTTTGTAGCTTATAATTTGTTGTGATAAAATTGCTAATAGAAAATTGCTAAAAAATAAACAAGTTATTAGCATTTGGTGTTATTGGATTATTAACCATATCAGTGTACATATTTGTCTTCATTGCGTTAACGTAACTTATATTTTTTTTAACTAAATTATTTTGTATATTTTTTTTGTTTTGTTTCAATGTTTCTTTCCTATCTCAAAATTTTTTTTCAGTATCTTGAATTTCTCACACTCTTTGTAAGAAGCTGGGTGCCCGTGTTTATTGCAGATGACACAGAAGACTTTTCCTTATCCTCTTCGTTGCTTATTTCTATGGTACATTCTTTGCTGTTGTGAGAAGCTACGCATTTAACGCATTTTGTTAGAAGAATGCAGTCAAACATTTAGTGTTCCACTAACCCATAATTGACTAGTTTCTTTGATTTGTCTATAGATTTCCTCTTTTTGTGTTTGCGGTATGCGATAATTTTTAATATAGTTAGGAGTCTCGTCCTTCAATCTTAGCTTTTTATTGTAGAATCTACTACAAGTAATTTTTTTCTGATTCTAAAGCAAACACGTCGCTATATTCTGACCAAAGTTTTATAAGTATTTCTTTGAAAAATTGTTGAAAGTTTGATTATAGCTCACTTAATATTTTTTCTTTTCTATTTTCTTTCGTAGTGCTTGGAAAATGTAGTAGTTTTATAGGCCTTCGGATTTTATTTTGTTTCCGTTGATTTCTAGTGTTTCAATGTTGGTATTTAAAATTTTAATGTAAGCAATTCTGCTATTTAGTATTGTGTTAACTAGGAACATTCCGGTTTGAAGATTCTGGTTGGATACTAAGAGTTCTGGGTCTTTTGATATAATCTGTACTTGTCTTATCAGATGTTCATGACGGTCATGAGAAAAGAGTACAAAAACTCAATAATCACAGATTTGTGCAAATTCTTAAAAAAAACTTTCTTTTACGTGAATACGTCTACGTAACGGGCAATATTTTCTATGTGTTTATAAGCTTACATACATATCCATTTATATATATGTCATAACTGATTTTACTGAGATACGAAGGATATGGAATAATAAGCAATAACAATGGCACTCAGCAGAGAAGATAAAATCAACAAGGCCAGCGAAATAAGAAAGAGCACCAAGAAACACCAAATGTACCACCTATAGCTTTTGAAAAAATTACAACCGCGATGCCTCTTCCCTACCACCCATCGCCCCCACAAAGAGAGAAGAAACATATTGGCAGTATAAGAGAACCAAAGAAAGAAAGTAACGATTTCAGCAAAGAAAAACGCATATGCCACAAAACTACGATGAGAGGGAAACAAAAACATCAACAATGGTACCCATCACAGAACACAACAACGAGAGCAGCAACACAGAAAAAAATAACAACAACAGCAATTTTCGCATTGAAATTGATTGAAAACAGGGGCGCACTCCCTCATACCCTCCGCTATACCACAAAGTTCGCACCAAAGCTAATGAATTCTTTGAGGCTTTAGCTAAGGGGTGGGTAATTAAATTTTGAATGTGGATGATAGATGTGTAGCTAAAACACCGAACTCTATCGCACCACTCACTTACTCACTTATTTTAATATGCACCCCAATATAACTGAAAAACTAAGACGTATTCACGGCAAAAACATAAATTCGATATCAGATCAACATCAGACCCTAGGAACTATTGCACGCAGTCATTGCATATTCAACGTGTATGTAAGTTCATACATATTTCCGGATAAGTCTGATTGGGATCAATAGTTTTATGTATTGTTTTAATACCATACCATATTGTCCATATGAGTTAGGTTTTAGTAAAATCCCCAATGGATTTAAGACATTCAATAGCATAGATAGAATATCGTTTCCGTTCCAAAAATTTCGATGTCACAGATACACCACGCCCTAAGTGGCCAGTAATTGGAAAATTCAATAAAACATATTATTCTATTCTCTAGTACTCGCAACTGTGCCGGATTGCTCATTCAATTAAAGAAAAGTGACTAGGTTTGGCCAACAAAAAATGTTGTTCAATAATGTACGAAAAACCGCCTACAACATTTTTAAAAGCAATTTTTAATGCTATAGCTCATAACCGCTAATTTCCCTGAAAATCAGAAAATGAGTTAAGTGTTTTCATACACACAGAGGGACATGACTCAATCAACTTGCCTTGTTGAAGTTGTGTATACTCTATGGAGTCTCTAAGGTTTCGTTCACTGAGTTACAAATCATGATATGATATTTACTAAATAAAAAATATAACCCCATTTTAAAAATTGAATGACCGAAGTTTTTTTAATTCTATGGTTATTTGAGCGAATTCATTATTGCTACGTATGCATAATTGAGCTTACTTACTATGTGTGGACTTTGCTTACAGTCATGTATTTACGACAGTTGACTTCCTTGGCAGGCCATCAAATGACTTTGGGTATAGTGTAGGAATATGCTGTGCAAGTATATTCTATGAAGTAGCGTTCTTATGTAATAGTTCGAGCAAAGCATAGTAGCTCGATAATATATGTATATACTACATATAGTTGATGAAATTCTGATAAAATTGGAGTATTAAATTAAGTCCAAAATGTATGTATATGTGTTTTAAAATAGATGAAAATGAATTAAATTGATAAAATTACCAAAAGGTAAACACTTGGAAAGATAAAACGGCTTCAATGATAAAAAATATTTACACTGTAAGAAAAAATATGGATTGACATATAAGATCGTATATTATCCTATGATATCAGACCATACACTATCACCTGTGTTATATATATGTACTTTGTGGTTACCCCTACGTTTAGTTCAATATGCTAAAAATGTTAAACACCTGCTCTCCGGTCAATGCCAGGTATTGTTGTACATACATGTGGAATTTATTTTCAGCCATTTAAAATTTAAATCATATTCCAAGTTTTAATACTATAGATTTATTTACTGTTATTTACTGTATATTTACTATTAAAAGATATAATACGCTCATAGTATAGCTTAGGCAGCCTTATAAAGTAAACTTCGTCGTGTAAGATTTTCCTTCTTAGCAGCATTTCAAACAAAAGTTTTCACAGCACAATTAAAATGAAATAAATATTTTAGGAAAACAATAAAAAACAAAAAAAAAATAGTCACGTTGATGAAAAACGCAGAAGCTACTCTTATAAAAAATAAATCTTAAAAAAAAAAAAGAATATGTTTAGATCCCGACAACAACGACATGTCCAAAATCCCTATGTGGAATTAGGGATAAACATTGCCAAAATTTCATTGAAATCGTTTGGCTATTTGCAGAGATTAAAATTTGATGACAATTTCCTCTTTTAATATTACTTATCACATAGTTTTGGCATAACCCACCTTTTATTGCCTTTTCGTTAAATAGACGTTCATATGCCTGTCTAACAAGTCTTTGTGGATGACTGTGTTTTCCTACACAGCTTTAGCACTACTGACCCGTCAAACAAGAGCTTATATTTTAATATACATACATACGTGGTGTTGTATGTGAGCTTTTAAAACAAGTTTTTAATAACGAGAAAGACTGCAAGATTAATTTAATGAATCGATAGTAGTTCACTGAAATTGATTGTGTACATAGTAGTTTTGTGACATTGATACTTTAATCGAAATAGCATTAAAGTACGAATTATACAAAGAAAACGATAGATTTTACTAAAGTTCTGCAGAAAATATTTATTAATTTTTCAAAATGTCATTAAGATGACATAATACTTTATATATTTAATAAATAAAAGCAGTACATTTAAAATTCAAAAAATATAATAGTTCATCAAAGGGAGGGTTTGCATAATGTCACAATATCAATATCATATTTGCTGACTGCTGTAACTACTTGAAGTTAGCAACAGAATTTTCCGTCATTTGTTCCGTTTCTAAGTGTGCCTATAAAAATGGTATTGAATTTTTATCGTTTATTTTTAAAGAAAAATTAAATTTTCGTCTTCGGTAATAGCAAAATTCGACAAAAACGTAGCACAGTGGGAGAAATGTCGATCTGTCGGCGCTTTGGCTAAGTTTTTATTTTTCGTATCCCGTCAATATTTTTTGATTTTTCGATAGTCGATAAACCAACCGATTTTTATTCATATTTTTATTATCTTTTAATGTCAATATTCGCTTAGGTGTGAGCTTTCAAAATTAGCATATGTTTTAGCAAATGCATTAAATATTTTGCCGCCCTTTTGCAATGCAAAGTGATTTTAGACAAAAATGTTATATTTTTGGAACGAAGTTCCTTTACGCGGCTTGTGGTAGGTGTGAAATGACAGAAAATTCAAAAACCCTAACAACGTTGTTGTTGAATTTTGTAGTATTTTTTGCTGCTATTTGGTTTTACTTTTCTGTTGCGCTCATGCAGAGAGCGCAAAACCAAACAACAGCGACAACAACAACGGTAACAACGCAATTTCAAGCGTTCGCGTTGAACGTCTTTGCGAGTCATTTCGTTGTGTGTGCACCCTATTCAACGCCGATCTTGCATATCAATGGCCATCATGTCGCTGAGGCTTGGCTCTTATATTTTATATAAATATATACGTTATGTGCCTAAATTATGCATTATAATATGCTTCCAAAAATGAAACTGCTCATATATATATGTTGTTCGATTCGCACATGCTTTCATATAAATTATAATGCAATAGCAAATCTAAAGGAAGGTGAGCTATAAGTTTGCATTTTCGAACATAATATTACTTGGTCAGCAAAGACAAATTTATTTTCGGCAAGGGAAGCGAGGTAGTCGAGGTGACGACGTTTTGTTGTGAAACATCTTTGGTTTCGATGGAATGAAATTTTACATGCGCTCGTGAGTGATAAGCATACTCACACATTGTTTTCCTTATCTTTTTTTCGCGGGTTTCGTTTATTGATGCATATTATTTAACATTAACAAACTCCACAACAAGCACCTTACCAAATTTTTTTCACTGGTCCAGGCGCTGGTAAAATTTTGTCATTAGACTAATAATGGAAATTTATCAGGTTTACTGACACAGACGGCTATTGTATTGCTTATATAACTTGCGCTACCCCTGGCAAAGCTTCTATGTCAATTGGATGGGACAACAATTTATTCTGGACTTATAATTTCCATTTCAAAACTATTGCCTCTGCCATCTGAAATAGCAAATTTGTATAGATCTCCTTTTAGATATGTACAAGTATCAAATATCCATGAAATTAGCCACTCTAATCTCTACAGCCACTGATCCAATTACAGGATCTAAAAATCATGAACAAATGCTAATTTTAGAGTAAAGTTACATAAGAAGTTAGTTACAGATACTGGTGGTTTACCATACGAAATTATATTTGTAAAAGGCATGTTTTATATCATCACAACAAATGTACATATATTAAATGGCTTACAACTGGAAAATTAGTGCATTTAGATTTTGATACAAACAAAATTGTAGTTAGAGTTTGGTTGGAGTTTTGTGGTTCAACAACGATTGGTTGGAAGAAAAGGAAAGAAGCTGCTCAGTTAGCTGTACAAGGTGGAGTTAGTAGTCTTGCTGTGCCTATTGAACTACGATCTGCTAACATTCCATTGGCATCACATACGAAAATTATTGCTACACGAAAGCATTTTCCTTTAATTTCGACTATTACAATACATAAACCACAGGCTGAAAATTTAAGTGAAATAGTTTACGCGTACAGCAAATATTATTTGCAAGAACTTGTTAAAGTTGCACTATTTACAGTAACACATACGAAAAATTGTATATTGTAACACCCCACGATGACCCAATGAAATATAAAATTTATTATAATCGAAAGCAAGCTAGATCTACAATAATTTCAAAAATATGAGTTGAGTTATGAGTTGTAAAAAAAGGGGTCTTTCATTATTCATTTTTAACAGCCAAAGTTTGAAAAGACATACCTTAGATTTCTAGGACCCAGTTACTAAAAATTCGAACCTGCTTTTCGAAACGTGGATAAGAAATTAAGAATAAATTGCCCTTCCTAATTTCAATTGCATTTCTTATTATAAACGACAAAATGTTCGTTCAGGTGTAGTCGGAATATATCGTAGAAGTGAAGACGCGGCTCATATTTGTACAGAAAATATGGGAACGTCCAACATTATGGATTTGAGTACTAAGCACTTATCCGTTGGTGATATTTGTTTAGTTATTTGTAAAATAGAAACGATTTTTAAATAGTTATTGTAGCTATTTATATATCCCCAAATCAAAAGATTGAGGATATTATATTATTCATTTATTGATCATTGTTGAATATACCAAGGGAAGTTCTAAATTACTTAAACAAAATGTTCATATACTTCCACTCATATTGGCTGGAGACTACAACGTCAAATTCAATAATAAAGAAGAATTAGAAGAAGAATTAATATCCTTTTTATTAGTTACATTTGATTTACATATTAATAATGATCGCGCGCTTCGCAACAAATTACTGCACTACCATTGACGCTGTTTTTTTGAAGAAATTTGGACATAATTTAATCTCAAGTTACCATAAGCCATTAATTACTATGGTACAAAATGAGGAGATTTAAAAAGTTGACTGGCTTGCAATAGAAGTTGATAGGTAGAAACCATAACATAACGAAAGAGCATTACATAAGTAAAGTAAAGGACCACAAAAATGAACACACGCGCAATTATCCGAATTGTAACTTGAAGTTACAATCAAGAAATGAGAGTAAGTTTAATGCCAACAAAAAAATCATTGTAATTTATATGTAAAAAGGCATAAGGAACTTCGTTCTTGACGGTGGTCCCCTGACCACACACTCTTTTTTTTTTTATTCTCGAATTGAATTAGTAATTTTTTTCGAAAGTACTAGTTATGTATTAAATAAAAACAAATAAACCGATTAAAGTTGGGTTCGTTCGACTGTGTTCGGGTTAGTGCTTATTTTGTTTGTTAATGTGGTCCATTATCTATGTTGAGTTAAAATATTATTGCAGGATATTGCTACTTTTCGTTTTGTTGCTATTATATTTAGTTTACCATGCCAGTCTCAAAACGCACCCTTTTTGCAGTTTGGCACAGGGAAAAAATAATTATTCAATATGGTGCCAAAGAACGAAATGCACACATTTACTCGAGCTACGATGTTTTAGTAAAAACTGAAAATGAATATTATGGGGTAATATAGAATTAATGTAACTAAATGTTCAGCTGAAGTAAATTTACAATGTCTCGTTACTGTTAAACGTATAATAGAGAGTTCTCCAACATCTTTTGAGAGCGACTGTAATAACAATGATTGTAACTTTACGCACAATGGCTTGTGGGTACGCAGTACAAGTGGCAGTTTTCCGCATATATGCGTGGGTTGCAGAAATATTTGTAGCTGAATACCTTTGGTTTTATATACCCAGGGCAGATTTTATTAAAAAGGTTTCGCTACCAATGGGAATGATGTCGGAAGAGGCGCTTGAAGCATGAACCAAAGACTTCAAACTAAATACTATGGAGAACTTAATGTAATAATGATAACATCTATGTCGAAAGTACTTCAAAGTGCTCTATGAAGTACTTCAAAATAGATGGTGAGGTCAAACAATTTCTGAATGAGTCACCTGGCAGTCCAATATCCGACATTTCTGACTCGGAATGGTGTTTTTATGTTTTCTTATAATAAAATTATTATATTTGTCCCCAAAAAATATTTTAGTGCAAAAACAAAATTTTATTATAAAACAATAATGTTATTAAAAAATTTAAAAACAAACAAAAATAGATATGTACAATATATAAAAAATTTCATACCAAAGTTTAGGTTTTTTTTCTGATAAAGCGCCGCTGTGTGTAGGTGACAAAGAACTTCAAAATCATTTTTTATCGAATAACCAAACGACTTAAAGTGTGTGTAGTGCTTGGCTTAAAAAGAGCTGATGGCACGAAGAAACATCCTAATGTTATTATTAATATTTTTGATAAAAATACATTAAAAAGTATACAATGATAATAACAACAATGAACATTTTTCGTTCATTAAACAAGGTTGGTTCAGTTTCCAAAGTTTGACAACCCTGTTTAGGCTGAGCCTCGTATTCTGTTCACATTTATCGGGTTTCAAAGTCAGCTTCAGCTTTAACATTCAGTTCTAGCCATTACATTACACATAAATATTTGGCAAGGAGAGGCCTTGTCTACCAACCCACGCCACATTGCCTGTATACGGCAGTAAGAGGCCAATCACCCGCTCTGCCCCAAAAATCATCTATTATGGTAAATAGACTTGGCAGTCTCGATTATCGAAACCACCACAATGTCGATTGAAGAGACTTATGGGAGGCCCTATGCTCCCTGTTGGAGTAATGAAGGAATAATAATTAGAGAAACAAAGAAATGAACCAAACGCATTTCAGCGAAGCAAAACGCATACGCCGCAAAAGTACGATGAATAGGAAACAAAAATGAAAACGGCACACAGCACAGTAAACAACAACAACGAGGGCGGCGGCGGCGAGAAGAATAACAACAAAAACAGAAATTTTTGCATTGAAATTTACTGAAAAAAAAAAATCATAACGGCGTTTGATTATGGTTAATTATTAATTAATTCAAACTAAAGTTCATCAACACTCCTCCAGCCTTGAACGATGTCAAACAATACCATGGTGATATCAATCTATTTATCATAGACTGCAGCGTCATGATGTCGTGTGCAAGGATCACTATATCGTCTGCATACAGCAGGAGTCTTATATTCATATTATCGACTTGAAGTCCACCCCCTAGATTGTTATGGATATCATTTAAATGTATTGCAATAGCAAAGGTGACAGTAACTATCCATGTTTATTCCACTCTGCGTTTGGAATCCATTAGACAAATCGGTGCCGATCTATATCGCACTTTTAGTTTGTCTGTATATGGTTTCAATGAATTTTACAATTTTAGTTGAAACGCCTAATTGATGAAGTTTAAAAATGAGGAGGTTAAGTGGAATTCTGTCAAACGCTGGTGTAAAGTCTACAAAAAATGCATAGACTTCCTTTTTCTGAGCATTGTTTTTTTAAAAAAAAATTTTTTTTTTTAATCGACTTAGTAGGCAATGACCACACACTGCTCTCACATGGGGCAGGCCCAGGTGGCATCAAAATCCACATAGTCACATAGACTGGGCTCAGCTGGTCTTAATTGCTAATATCTTTGGTGATCATGCGATACCAAAGCTAATGTCTACGTACTAAATATTTGGCTACAGATAAAAACATTATCAGCCATTAACATAATCAGAATGCAAGATTAAACTAAAGCTAATATTAAATTTAGAATTCAATACCTACAATAACATAGACTATTTAAACAAGGAGGAAAAATTTAGGTTACCAGTGTAGAAAATTAGTAATGCATTAATTCAATGATGCCAACAATTTAGTTTTTATAACATAAGAAGAGGTGGGAGGAGTAGCATTTACATAAGACATAGAATGGATCATGTTGCAAATAAGAAGCTCTACAAAAGGGAAGAGTAATAGGAAAATAGTTTCTAGTTGGACGTGCTGGTACACTAAAGTTAATCATTCTAAGTAAGAAAGGTGAGTTAGTACTACCATAAATGAGGTTATACATAAAAATTACACCAGTGACCGTTCTACGACTAGACAAGGTAGGGAGGTTGATCAATTTGAGACGACACCGATAAGGCAAGCATTAGGATCCCAGTGCAAGTTTTTGAGAGCAAAAAGTAGAAATTGCTTTTGCACCGACTCAACACGGTCGATATACATCTGATATTGAGGATCCCAGACACAAGACGCATACTCCAGAATGAGTCTTACCAGTGAAGTGTATAGTTCTTTGGTAGTACACGAATCATCAAAATCATTAGAACAGCGTTTAATATAGCCAAGGACACCTCTAGCTTTAGAGACCGAAGTGGAAATGCGGGTACCGAAATGCAACTTCGAGTCCATCAAAATACCAAGGTCGTTAAACTGGGAAATACGATCTAAACTATTTGAGTCAATGTAATAAGATTTTAAAATAAGGGCTGCGCGTAAAAAGGACATAACTTTGCATTTATTGGCATTGAGGATTAAATAGCTTTTGGAACATCAACGAGATAAAGAGTCTATGTCACTCTGAAGGAAAATCTCGTGAGAAGGGTTATTAAGGCTGAAATATACTTTTACATCATCTGCATACAGTAAAATCTGAGAGTGTTTGATGACGGTAGGTAAATCATTAATAAAGATGTTGAAAAGCAAAGGCCCCAAATGACTGCCTTGGAAACACATGAGGTTAACTTTAAAGACTTAGATATTGAAGACTTAAGAAGTACCCTTTGAGTGCGATGATCAAGGTAAATGCTTGCAACTCCATTAAACTCCATACTAGTTGGAAATAACTCTGATTTGTTTTTGATTTTGATGAATTTAAAAAAATTCTTGGAATCTCGATTAATATTTACTTTTACTTTGTGCAAATATCTACTATATTTACTACAAGCCGCGGCATAACTCGCATAATCAGTTGCGCAACAAGAGCGTTTAAATTTTTTAAATAACCGATTTCTAATATTTTTTAGACGGACCAAATTTTTACAAAACAAAGGCGGACGCTTAGAATCGCCGGTAACATGCACTTTTGGCACACATTTATTGATATAATCCAGCATAGTCGTGTTGAAAAACTGCACGGCAGTATCAATATCAGAACAAGAACTTAATATTGACCAATCCGTGGAAGCAAGCAATGAGTTAAGATGATTGAAATTAGAATGTTTAAAATTAAAAGCTTGTCTTGGCTTAGCACAAGTTGAATCAGATGTGGGCAGAAGTTGGTTAAGAGTTAGTGTCACCTCAAGGGTGGGGTGATATGTATCTTCTGTAATTGACAATGGAGAGGATCTCGAAAGTGGGGTATTTTCATGGCAGTTAGTAAACTCTAGGTCTAGCATACGATGTTTGATGTTGGAAATTTGGTTTATTTGCTGGAGAGAGAGATCCAGCAATAAATCTACGAACTCGCTTCCTACAGAAGGAAGAACGATATTGGAGTCACTAAAAGAAATCCAATTAATAGACGGAAGATTAAAATCACCCAAAACAAGTAAAATATCAGCGTCATTAATGAGCTTTAATATATTCTGGATAGCTTTCTCTTGATACAAGTAGACTGAGTGTGACGATGAAGGAGGGATATATGAACAAGTAATAAAAATGTTATAATTAGAGAATGAAACTTTGACGCAGATATATTAAATATTTTCAGTATCGTCAAGAGAGACCAGTTCTGACGAAAAAGATGAAAGAACAGAAATTAATACTACACAGCCTACGCGGCCATAACGATCTTTACGAAACGTAGAGTAAGAGTTATTGAAAATTTCAGAGTTGAGAACATCAGGACGAAGCCAAATCTCAATAACAAATCTCAGCCAAGTCAAAACATGTTTACGAGGATCTAGCACCTTCAAAGTACATGGCACTGGAGTAGAGGCAGTATTGGACTGCGAAGAACTCTTAGGGGTGACAAAGTACGGTAGGAGTTAGAGACTTTAGTAGAAGATGAAGCAGAAGTTACAGTAGTAGGACAGGGAGTGGAGCAAGATGAACGATTAGTGGAGGGAAAGTTGAAAGCTACAGATGAAGTGGTAGTAGAGGGGATATTGGTAGAAGGAGCTACTGAAATTGGAGCGGGATGGGATGATTGGTTGGATATTGAAGAAAGTACAGAAGAATAAGTGGGTAAAGGTTGGGAAGAAGTGGAATAAGTTGAAGTAGTTGAAGCTGAGGTCAGAGTGGTGGGACATGGAATAGAGGAAGTCGACCGAGTAGTGGAGGGAAATTTAAAGGCGATAGATGAAGACGTAGTAGATGGGATAGTGGTTGACGGAGCTACTGGAATTGGAGCTTGGTGGGATGATGGGGTGGATATGGAAGAAAGTACAGAATAGTGTGTGGGTAAAGGTTGGGAAGAGAAAAGAACAGCTTGGAGAAGTTGAAGCTGAAGTCACAGAAGTAAATCAAGGAATCGAGGATGGCGAACAAGTAGAGGGTGGAAAGTTCAAAGCGGCAGATGAAGAAGTAGTAGCGGGGATAATGGTAGAAGGAGCTAAAGGAATTGGAGTAGGATGGGGCGGTTGGGTAGAAGTAGAATAAAGTACATAAGAGTAAGTGGGTAAAAGTTGTGAAGAAGTAGAACCAGTTGGACGGGTATGATAAGAAGGGGGTTGAGGAGTCGAAAAAGAAATATGTGGGGCTGCGGTAGGCGCAAGATTGTGAGTGGATAATGGCGGAAATTGTACTGAATTAGCCGTTGGAATCGAGTCAAAATAGTACTCCATAAACATTTCTTCCCCAGCATCAAACTCTGACTCGAGCTCAGTGAATAGTTTCTTAAGTTTTTGGTATTTAATTCGCATACGGTGGTACATCAATGAGAATTCCCCCTGGCGATTGAAGCAGGTGGGGCACGACCACCTGATGCCGCCACATGCAGGTTTAGCCGTACCGTAAAGTCGGTCATAGTCGCGACCAGTCAACCCAGCGCACTAAGTTGGGCGACGTTATCGCACATCCAACAAGAGGCCCCTCTTATCTTATCATTATTAAAGTTGCCTTTGTTGGTGCAAGCCCGAATACAGCAACTCAGTTTGCGCGCATATAGTATAGCAACAAGATATAAAATAAAATAAAAGCAAATTAAGGTAAATAAGCTAGGAAAAAATAAATAAATAAAATGAAAATAAGTGAACACAAAATTAAAAAAATAAATAAAAAAATTAAAAGAATAATAATAATAATAATAAAATAAAAACAAATCAAATAAACAATAAGTAAGCAAAAATTAATATATAAATAAACTAATAACAATAAAATAAACGTGAGAGTGAAAATTTTTAAAATTTGTTTTAAAAATTTAGTTGTTAGTATCAACACACTGTGCTAAAAAGCACAACGACTTAAGCCCGAATGTTGACACTCTCAGCTAGACAGAGGTAGAATTCCAAAGAGAAAAGTGAGATGAATAATAATATTTTCCCAGAGAAAAAAGAGGAAATACAGTTATTTAAAAATAATAACTACTACATGGAGAGCAAGAAGGAAACTAACTAAAAGAAAAAACTATTTTAAAGGGAGAGCAAAGCAGGAAAAAAAGAGATTGAACTCAATACACAGGAAAGCCAAATTTAAGCGTTGTACTTGCCAAAAATAATTAAGCATTGATAAGTACAACATTTACACGGGTGAAATTCACTTAACACCGGAAGAAAATAAATATTAGTAACGATAAAACGACAATAGACAAATTAATTGCCAAATACCAATCAAAATCAAAATGCGGAGCAGATTCAAAACACGTCTGTTAAGCACAAGCACAAAGAAAGAAAACGACAATAAATTGTTGGCGTCTATAGTTAATGGTAGCTTTATTTGCGTAATTACTTTCAAAACATGTAATCTCATTTTTTCTCCTTGTTTGAGTCTTCTTTGTCATTGTATGTATTGAATTCAATGTTGAAACTCAGCGTGACTTTAATGTTTGATGCCTTTTTATTAGAGGCTAATGATGTTTTGACCTGTACCTAAATATTTAGCGCGTAGACATTAGCTTTGGTATGAGGTTGCCTTCTTGAAGTAAAACAAGTAGTTGTAAGTAGCTCTGAAGAGGGGATAGCGAACCTCAAATCAATCAAAATGCCAATTGATCACACCGATCTATCCGCGCCGACGACAAAGGCAGTACTCTACACGCGCTGTATCAGCAAGCGGAAGAAGAACACTCCGCTGTTGCCAATGACAAAGTCGACGCTCTTAACGACATTGAGTTGGGAACGACCGAGCGTGTGCTTGACAAGCTTCAAGCCTCATTCGAAAAAGCACACGATAGTATCGACGAACTAAACTTTGAGGAAATTGGCAGTCAACTACGCCGACAATTTGACAGACTGGTGATTTCGGCAAAGATGCGCATTCGTTCCCAGCTCACCAAGAATAACAGCAAAATGGCTTGTTCCACAGGCACTTTCAATCCACAATTGAAAACTGAACTCATAAAGTTGCAGCGTACTCTAAAAACTTTGGGCTGCACTGAGGAAATCGCCAACTGCATCATCGTTCACGTGCTACTTCAAAGGGTCGACAACGCAAAGCAAATCAAATGGAAGGAATCTTTACCGTTGCAGGGGACTTCAACGGGGGACCAATTGTCAGGATTTTTGGAGCAACGATGCAGAGCAATGGAGAATGTGGAACATGCCATAGCCACACGAACGGGTGGCCATCAGGTGAGAAAAGACATTTTAAATAATAGCAATAATAATCACTGACTCATGGCCACTAACACTAACGCTCTGTCGTGCGCCTCTTGTAATGGCGAGGTTCATAACATTATAACCGATTTGGCAATCTATCGCCGGCGCTTCGTATTAAGGAAGCTACACGGCTGCTGATCTGTCTCAACTGCCTAAAATTGGGGCATCAACTGCGAGCATGCAGCTCCAGCTCCTGTCGCGTATGCAGTGCAAAACACCACACATTGCTGCATTTTCACGACGTAGAGGAGATTTCTCCGGACAGGACAAATTACCAATCAACCAAAATTCCTCACCTGTCCCTTCAAACATCGCAAACATATCCATGGTTGCAATGTCGCAATCTGCATCCGACACTCCTACAGCTCAGAATCTCACCTTCGATGTTGTGCTCCAGGCAAGCAGTACTGCTTATAAAAAATCGCAGTGGCGCCCTCTTGTCGTGTCCTCTTAAACTCCGGCTCATAGCTGCACTTTATCACGACACGAAAGACAAGGTGTTCTTGTGGCATATAGGGTATATGCGATACTGCGTTCGTAACTGATGAGCAAACAGTCAACGTATGCATCAAGTTACCAATATAAGAGTATTCAACCATCTTCACAACCTTGCATCAACAATAACTAATAACCAACTGAGCTTCAATTCAGACACAGCGGACTGGAATATTCTTCCCAACATTCAATTAACGGACCCAGGCTTCTCTAAGTCTCAACGCATAGATGCTCTCATTGGAGCCAGCAACGAAGGAAGAACTTGACTGTGAGGCACACTTGAATTCAAACTATTCGTTTGGACTGTTTGGACTCTGGCGTGTACTCCGTTGGATTGCCAATGCTACAAGCCTGGAATTGCTCCAGGTTCCGTATTTCAACTTCATGAAGGAATATCTTGAACTGAACCACATGTCGCGCGTGGAAACAACCTACCAAGGCCTATGTAGATAATTCTTGTCCCGTCATTCTGTCAATAAACAAGGCAGTACAATTACCAAACTCCGTGTCGTATTCGATGGTTCAGCGTCTTCTGGATACTCGTTGAATGAGTTACTTATGGCGGGCCCCACAATTCAACAAAACTTATTTATCATCTTACTTCGCTTCTGAACATTCCCTGTGGTCATCGCAGAAGATGTTTGCAAAATGTATCGATGCATCCGATTGACACCACCAGACAACTATCTTCAGTGCATCGTGTGGCGCGATTCTCCAGAAGAGGATATTGATATATACAAGTTAGACACAGTGATATATGGCACACAGTCTGTATCGATTTTATACCTAAGAACGCTGCATCAACTGGCTATCGACGAATCTACATCTTATCCTCTTGGATCGGAAATTGTTCCTCGCGACTTCTACGTCGAAGATCTCATCTCAGGAGGCTCTATAAAAGTCATCGAATTCATGAAGCAAACCACCGAACTACTCAGCGAGGGCAAATTCAGCCCAAGAAAATGGTGTATGAACAGCCCAGCCGTGCTGTCGCAAATTCCTGATGCTGAAAGTGAATAGTTCTAAAATTTGACGATGGGACGGGCATCACAAAAACTCTTTGGCTCGTCTGGGATCCATCTACAGACAATCTTTTGTTCTCGTTCATTCGCCAGCCCCTTTCGGACAAACATTGCACACGCACTGTGTTGTTAATGATCGCCCGTCTTCATGATACTCTTGGACTTATAAATCTCGTAATTACTAAAGCTAAAATCTTTTTACAGAAGCTGTGGAGGGAACGAGTCTCTTGGGACTAAAGCCTTCCCCTGGTACTGCAAACAACTGGGGAAAATCTCTGTTGTGACTTCCTTGAGGTTAGGGCTTGTATCTACATCCGCTCCTGCAAGGCCGACATCGTTCGAATGAATCCTCAAATCCTTGACAGTGCTAAAGCTGGAGCTCTGCGCTGCGGCACTGGTGGCTCAGCTTATACATTAAGTAAACAAAATTAAGCTGCACCACTGTACTTCTCACTGCTGTTCCGACTCTGCTGTGGTTCTGACGTGGATAAGGGAGGAACCATCCATGTTCAACGTCTTTGTCGCAAACCGCGTCTGCACTATCCAGCAATTCACCAGCAACATGGAATGGTACTGTGTTCCTAGGGCAATGAATCTTGCCGACATACTATCTAAAGGAGCTTTATCTGGTGAGCTCGTGCGATCTTCACTCTGGCTAAATGACCCGCCATTCTTATTCAACAGCAGTGAGAGCTGGGCGGCGTCATGTCTTCCCGTTCGTGCACTTCTTGAAGTGCGCAAGAGAGCATTGATTATCTCTTCAATGCCGAGCATTTATTTATTTTATTTTATTTTTTTTTATTTCCCATATGTCGTATACATATATCTTTACTTTTTATTAAGATTATTAGTACATAGTTTAAACTTTATTTTAGGCTAACTTATGTGAGAAGATCACAAAAGTTTTTCATTTTTGTAAAGATGTAGGGGAAGTGCCGAGCATTTGATGGATTAATAACGTCACATCTACGTGTTGGTACTCAACATTTGATGGATTAATAACATCACATCTACGTGTTGGTATTTAACGTTTAATAGGTGTGGTTCAGAGGTCTCATATGTGGGAAGGCTACAAGGTGCTGCAAACAAATCAACAAGTCAAGGCCTTTAGCAACATACACTCCCTCTCTCCGTTCTTGGACAAATATGGATTGATCCGAGTTGGTGGCCGCCTAATCAACTAAGCCTTGGGATTTGAAGCTCGTCGCCGACCTACTCCCCATGTTCGACAAAAATCACCAAAATGCTATCCGTGATTTCTGCCGTGGAGACAACATGGAATGGAACTTCATACCACCTAGACCAGCGCATTTTGGTTGCCTTTGGGAGGCGGCGGTCAAAACGGTTAAATACCATTTCTACCAAGGCGTTGCATTGTCTGTATTCGGCTGCGACGATTTGAGGACACTAGTATGTCAGAGCACTCATAGCCCCTGTTGCCAATTTCAGAAAGCCCTGATGATCTTGACTTTTTGACACCCGTCCACCTCCTCATCGGAGCTTCGTTCGCAACTATACCCGAGCCTGATCTCACCGAACTCAACGTAAACCGTCTTGATAGGTGGCAGAGGCTCACATACTTGCAGCAAACCTTGTGGAAACAATGAAGCAAGGAGTACCTCACCCTTTTGCAGCAACGCCCCTAAGTGGCTCAGCTCAAAGCCATGATTGAAGACAAATGCGATGGTTCTCGTGATGGACGAGAACCTGCTACTGGTCAATTCGCCACTGGCAAGAGTAACCGAGCTAATATCTGGTAGAGATGGCGTTGCTAGAGTGGCCTTTCTACGCACACTTACTGGTACAACCCGTCGAGCCGTCACCAAGCTGTGCATTCTACCACTGGATGATGCTGTTGGAAGCACTGATTCTCCAAGGGGGTGAGGATGTTTGGAGCCAGGCCCATTCAAACCATTATAAATTTGGCACCTTCAGCGCATGATTTCTGTAAGCTTGGCTTTAATCCCACTCACATATTCCACTCCCCTTTTCCAGTCACTATCCTATCTGTTTCTCCGCCACATTCCTTCGTTAAGTCCTCCAGTCGGACACAAAATATGTAATAAAATTTCTTGTTAAGTCACTTGCCTTCAGCAAATTGAGGAAGTCAGTTTACAAAATTCGCAAGCTCTGCTTCTTCTTAGAACTAGCAAACACACAGCTGTCGAAAAAAGGTAGACAGCTTAACAATAATATTTGAAGTAATTCTAACACTTTATACAATCCTTGATTGTTGTTGGTTTTAAAGCAGCTGTTTACATTTTCCTGTAAACTGCGGAATAGAAACTCACTTTGGTCTCGTAAATCCACTTGAGGGCAGCGGTCAACCTCAACGACTTAGGAAAGAAGTACTTTCTTACTTGCCTTCTTTTTAACAGAAATTATTTCTTAGTTATCCGTAACTGTAGTTTAAATCTGGCATGCTAAATTTTAAACGGCTGATGATGTTATGTATGTAGCCATATAGAACGTAGACATTAGCCTTGGTGTTGCATGCTGACCAAAGGAACCAGTAATAAGACCAGCTGAGCCCAGTATGCCATGTAACTGGGTGAGTTTTGATACCACTTAGGGCAATGTAAGGCCAGTGTGTTATACTTCGGACTTGCTATGTCTATGGAAAAGAGAAAAAAGAACTGTAGGTTACTTTCAATTGTTGTGTCAAGTGTTAATTCGATTTTCATCACCTGGCCTTTCATTCTAAAAATTCGCAAGGCGAATGCGCAACAATAATGCGAGTCCGCATCGCACCGAAGTTGTTGTTGTCAAAGCGTAACGAAAACGAAAGCCAATGCAAAACCACAACACAATGCACTGTTTGGACAGAGTTCAAGCCGTGGTCACCAAATGTTTGGAGGACAGCAAGACTTTTTTCTGGTCGCTTAATTGCCAAGCCGAATGAGAAAACTGCGAGTATGATGCTTGACAACTAATTAGGGAATGAATTTTGATATGTGTAGAAAAATGTACAAACTGTCGAACTCTTTCGTATAAAAGTAAAAGGAGAGCTAAGGAATGCAAATGCTCCGTTACATATGCTGTTATGTACTTAAAAGCTTAACTGGAGAACTGTTCGAATTATTGACTTGTCTCAGGGCTGTTTAAACCGTTGTCCACTCTTTCAATATCCTCTTCTCGTTAAAGGGTATCGGCCATTAAACTCTTCCATTGGTAGAAGACACAACTTGGCTACGGCTTTTTCAGTGACTCCCGTGCTGCTACGAATATTTGCCACGCTACGCTAACATCGCTTTTAATGCTTCCGATTACACAACCCATTTGCTATTTAATCAGTGGTAAGTTGTCATCTTTAAGTAGCACCAGAGCGCCCTCGGGCATGTTTGCTGATTTTAAACGAAACTTATATCGATATTACGGCAGAGTGAGGTAAGCCGTGCTCCATGAAATCCAGAACGAATAATGAATTACAAATGCCTCAAGCGGTTTGGGTTTATGTGAGACAGGTCTGGCTCCGCAACTTCTGTAAGCATTCCGGCAGTCAAGAAATGTTCTGGACTCCATACTTATAGATCATGAGACCTTTCTGTGAATTGATAAAGAGGTCGATAGTTTATTGTTGCTGTTTTATTGTTTGAGTAGCTGTGCCCGTGACTTCGTCCGCAACCTGTCAAAATCTCTGTTTCAATAACGTTTGGTTGTAAGGCCTTTACTTTCAATCTGGTGCCGTTACATAATTTAGGCGGACTTAAATTTCTTAAAAGGAAAACCGGTACTCGTACTACGGGGGCACTCAGAGACTCTAAATCTTATATGGGATAGTGAGTAGCGTCTTCTTATTCCATTGTTCTGTTAATAGAGCAAAAAACAGTATTTTCCCCCGATCGTCTCGTCTTATATCACGAAAAAGTTCTGTCCACCACTTCAACCGCTTTACGGTTTGCCATTGTTCACTCATCCCATACTACTAAATAGCAATCACGTAAATCCTTTGCTTTGTCGCTGTTTCTATAAATGTAGACAACTGGGCTTTCCGTAATGCCCAAGTTAATTGGTATTTTAAACAATGTATGGTCGGTTTTCCCTCCGAGTATGCATTGATTGCGTATTTGGGCCAATATGACTTTGGTGAGAAAAGTTTTTCCCGTAACTCTGGGTGCATCTAAAAACAGGATTTCCCCCAAATCATCGACTACGCTTTGACATACTTTCTCGAATATTGTACGTTGTTCTGCTGTCATATTTGCGAGATCATTCTGCAACATTTCAGCTTGTTCTGATGTATTATAAATTATTTCCGCTATGTACTCTCTGCTAATGTGTTCGCAATTTAAACTTGGAGTGGGCATGCCATACTGCGGGGGAAGATTCCCCCCACACTCTTGTCTTAAATTTCGAGAAAGCATCGATTGAAGTTATTCTCACGTAATCCATTCTTTAGGTCGCTATTATTGTTTAGCTGCATATTTCTGAAAAAGCCCTCCGACAATTTTCCTTGATATTTTTGCCATAACTATCAGCAGAAAGTCCACAAAATAGAAACATTATTGCAAACAAATGCCAGAATATAGGATACAGGATACCATTAACGTTTCGCAGTTCACCGAGGAATAAGGTACAACCCATCTATTGTCCAAAATGAATTCCTGACAATGTAGCCTACTTTTAGCTGTAAAACCGCCTTCTTGAGGTGACCTTCGACGACACAAAGGATACCCGTTTTCACCTGATGTCGTAGAATTTTATAGAGCTCTAGGGTATCTTTTAGAAAAACGATTTTCCTGCATGCAAGGAGAGTCCCTATGTACGGTGCCGCACGGTCTATGAACCATGTGCGTTTTAATTGTATCGTGCAATATTGGGTCCTGGCTTCTATCAGGAAATTCAAATATGCACGGGTAATCCACGTTTCTGCCGTTCAATGGTGTATATGGCACAAAGCTGGGCCAAAAAGTTTTTGTTTTGTGTGCAAGTTCATCATAAGATTTAATTTTAATTCAAAAACTCTAGCTATAACGTCGTGCCTATCGTGTGAAGCCTTTCTTAGAAGAAGTGTTTTCGAAATTTCATTCAATTTTGGATTAGTCGTGAACGTTATATTTTCGAACATAACAAAATACATTTTGCGTACGCTCGTGTATATAACGTGGCCCACCCGTAAAACTGGACGGAAGGATAACTAACTGAACTAAGTTTTCAGTATTGTTGTCTTGTTGCATAGTGTCCCTAAGATACACGTAATCTTCAGTGTGTAAACATTTCGGATTATGTGCGTATATATACTAAGCGCTCAGTGTCTACTTTCGTATACATATCGACAATAAATTGACTAAGTAATCCTCGAAATCTTTGAAATCTATGAATAAAATTGCAGTGCTGATATTTTTTTGTTATAGTTTGGAGCCTTAGTAATGGGGTTAATTTGATAGAGTTCGAAATTATATGTATCTTCTCCGTGACCATAAATAAATGGGTGTTGTTGGGGGTCGTAAGCTGTGTTTGTTTCTATAATGCGCTGCAGCTGATTATTGTGAGTGCGCAATACGATATCAAGCCTATCATTTTCCTGATCTGCCAAAACGACTGCAACCTCATATTTGACAGGGGCGTTGTATTTACCGCGGTGTTCTATGACAGAACTTTTATCGGATTTGATGACCAATTTGTAATGATTTCCTTGCCCTTGCGGTATTGAGTCCAATCTTCTTATCTTTCACAGTCCGGTGTGGACCATAGCCTCATCAACAATTTTCCTCCATTCCGCTCTATCTCTAGTAAGAGCTCTACAGTCACCAACACTCAGCTTGTTAAGGTCAACTTCGAAGTCGTCTATCCATCTTTTTCTTGGGCGCCCAGGTTTTCTTCCTATAATTGGGCGCATTATAAAAGCCTTTTTTGGCGTTTTTTCTTCTGGCATCTTCATGACGTGACTAATTCACCTAATATATTTTGCCTTTATGAAACAGTTTGGCCGTCAATAAGGTTTTCTAGTTTATTGTTGTATCGGATTCGTACATTTCGCCTTCTAGGCGCACTGGGCCATATATTTTCCTTAACACGTTTCTTTCAAAAGTCAATAGATTGGTACAATTTGTTTTTAATATCCATATTTCTGTAACGTATATAGGCACTGGTCGTATTAATGTTTTACACATTTTGATTTTGTGTTCTAGATAGAATCTTAGAGCGAAACAACTTAATGTTCGCATAGTACGCCCTATTCGCAGACTTCATTCTCTCGCAAATAGCAATTTTTGGGTCTTTATTTTCCTATAACGTGAAGCCCAAGTATTTGAATTCAGGACAATTCACTCCGGACAATACTCTGAAAGACTCAGATACTTCACCTTGAACTAGTACTTTACTGGTCGTGTTTTCTAAAGTGCAGACAACTAGTTCTATCAGTTTCAATGGAATACCAAGCATTTTCAGACATAATTTTATTTGTTTTCTATCTATACTATCGAAAGCCTGCTTAAAGTCCACAAAAAGGCAGAAAAAGTCTATATTGTGTTCATAAAACTTCTCAAATATTTGGTTCACCACAAAACCTTGGTCGACAGCTGATCTGTCGCTTCTGAAACCATATTGGTACTCATCCATTATTTCTTCGGCGTAGACATTTATTCTTTGTTATATAATGTTTGTAAATACCTCATAGCCAGTATTGAGTAATGATATACCTCTATAGTTTTGGCATTCAACCTTATGGCCTTTTTTGTGTATAGGTACTATTATGATGTTTAACCATTCATTAGGTATTTTATTTGTACGCCATATACTTGTAATTAGAGTATGCATTTCACCATATTTCATTCCGCAGGTACATCTTCGCCACTGCTTTTACCATTTTTTAGTTTTGCTATAGCTGCTTTCACCTTTTCCAAGGTTGGTTCTTCGACATAGGTTTCAGCTGTATATATTTGGTGTTTCTCGTCATCAATATATTCATCCGTGTATCTGATAAGTAGCTCAGAGAAGTGCTCTTTCCATCTGTCCATTATTTGCCTTCTATCACTAATTGTCGAACCATCTTTGCCCTTACATATATTGGTTAATGGCAGGAAAGCTTTGGTTTGCCTCTTTATGTTCTGGTACATGTCCTTAAAATTATTCTCAGAAAAGTCCTTAAACACCTTTTTCTTCTTTCTTATAAATTTCTTAGCTTCTTTCCTCTTTTCTTGGTATTTTTCATAGTTTGCTTTAGTGGCTCTCTCAGTATATTTTCTTCATGCTTTTTGTTTCATCTCATTTACTTTTCTGCAGCCTTCATTATACCACTCACTCGTCACTGGTCTTTTCTCGTCGATCGTAACTTTTGCGATATTTACGACTACATCCTTTATTTTATTCCAGTGGTCATCAATATTCAAAACGCTTTGTGCGGCAAGGGTGACATAACTTTACACATTATTCTCTACTGTGTTTTTATATTTAGTTATCAGTGCATTATTTTTATTAATGCCTTCTACATTAAATTTTAATTTCTTTTAACCTTTACAGTCATTTACTTTCGATATATGTTGGCGTATTTTAGACATCACGAGATAATGGTCTGAATCACAACAAGCACCTCTATATGAACGCACATCTGAAAGTGATGTGGTATACCTCTTATCTATAAGCACATGGTCAATTTTATTAGCCGCATTACTTCCTGGTATTTTCCATGTCTGGAGATGAATCCGTTTATGTCTATAGCTGGTTCTATTTATAAATAGACCATGTGGGGCTGAAAAGTTGCATTGGCGTATTCCATTGTCGTTTGTGTTATCATGTAGTGAACATTTTCCTGCAACATCTCCGATTATGCTTTCCTCCTTTCCAACCTTTGCATTAAAGTCGCCAATTAAAAGCGAAACGTCGTGTTTACAAATTTTGATAAATAGCTCTTCGAGGTCATCATAAAATTTATCTTTAATATTGTCAGTACTTTCATCGGTCGGTGTATGCATTTACAATGGAAATATTTTGAAATTTGACCTACAGTCTTAGGTAGCATAATCGATCGTTGTTAGGGAGAAAATTAGTTAGGCTTTTCCTTGTTTTACTATCGATGTAAAAACCCGTTCCCCTTAAGGGGAACTCCGTATTAAGTCCAATGCAGCTTTAAAACTATGTACGTCAGCTTTGACTTGATACAGCATGTTTTGGAATTCGTTGTTCAGTTGTGGAAAATTTCTATTTCAGGTATTAGTTTGTTTCAATGTAACCCGATACAAATAAGTCTGAACAATTTTGGCTCATCTTGTGGTAGTAACGATCCTATAAGGTGATCAATTTGGCCTTGTATTTTAAAGGTTGGCATAAATGACCCCTCTTTAATTTCTTTCACTCCGAAGAACACATAAAAGTGATTTCATAAGGTCTGGAGAGTCTTGAACAATTTCCAAATGAACATTTACATTTGAGCAGCACAATCCATTTTACTGCTTTCTCCATTTGAGGGCGCCACAGAAATGTCAGAAGCGCCACAACATATGACCATACCCCTATGGAAACAGCTTTAGCATTATGAATTGTAGATAAATATGTAAAACCTGCTCTCTCTTTATTAATCGATTATTCTTCTGTGGTTTGGCTTGTGTTTACACTCAGCAGCAATTGACATTTCTCAATTTCTCTCACAACGGCCCCACAACTGATGACGAAATACGCGAAAGAGATAACATGGTTTGGGCTACAGGTCCAACAGATGGTACTATTTTTGAAAATCATATTTTCGCCTGCCACGCCTGTTTTTGAATGTTTTTAAATTTTTTTTGTGCCGTTATACTCCGAATAAAGCTTCTTGTAAATCAGTAATTCAATTCTGAATGCAATGAGCGCCTTTTCCGACAATTCCGCACAGAATGGCAAAGACTACGACTTTATTATATATTATATCCTCCCAGAGGCCACGGAAATTGGGCGTTTCAGGAGAAGTGAAGCACCAGTTCACCACTCATTGCTCTCCTGCCACCAACGAAATTTGTCGCATTGTCCGACCAAATGACTCGAGGTCTTATAAAGCGTCTTAGAGCTGCCAAGAACGAACAAGCTCCATATGCAAGGCTTTCGTTGCAAAGTAAATAAATTGGCTGATCTAACATTTATAGGGTCTGCAAAAGGCCATGCCTCCTGTGTAGAATGGAGACCGAACGCAGCCCATTATAAATGAAGAAATCCATAGCGCTGGGTGTGTGTCTTTGGGCGTACGGGAAATGGGTCGCTTGGCCAGTTGCCAGGATTTGAGCTGTTGAGTTTTGCACAACTTCCTATAAGCAGCTACCCCTTGTATCCGCTCTAAAGTTTCCCCAGAATCTGCTTTTGGCGTTAAAGTCTCCACCTATGAGAAACATTCTTCCTAGATTGTTTAAAATATCTTCGAAGTCTACAGATGGCCAATTAAGATGCGTAGGTAGATATAATGCAGAGACTATTAACTCGCCCCTACTGGTTGAAATCTGGATGGTGGCCATCTGTAATTTCGCTATTCTCACTGGCTCTTGTAAAGAATAGCAGATTTCCTGCTTAATTAGCCGCTCCTCCTCTAGTCCTGTTGCTGGGATGGACTGCCTTGTGAATATTGTAGCCAGGTATAATGATCTGGACTCCAAATTGCAGCCATGTCTCAGTGATGAGCAACACATCAATGTTATGGGCGGTAAGGAAATGCTTAAGCTCCTTAACATGCCCAGAAATTCCATGAGCATTCCACAATCCAAGGCTAAGTGGACGGGACCTCATTTACGGGCATTCACGAAATTGAGGCATAATTGTTTGAGGAATTGATTGCTCTCCTTCAGTTCATTAAACATTAATGTTATTGTGTCAACTTTAGCTGTGAGGGCTGTTATTGCAGCCTCTAATTTGCTAATGATGTCAGGGGTCTGTGGCGATTGCCGTAGATGCACAGCTCTGTTGTTAACATTACAAGATCTCTTCGGAGGATTAGTTATATGCAAACCAGCACGTAGTGTGTCTGCATATGAGGTGTCTCCCTTGACCATTACCGCCGGGACTTAACTCACTCTTCTTATAGAATCTTCCCTGTTGCTGCCGCGCGCCGAAATTGATATATTGGGTTTTTGGATGTTTAATTTCTTTTTGAAAACTCTGAAAAAACTGAAAAAAAACATGTCTCTCACCGCAATTTATGCATCAAAGGTCCTCCACAGCCAAACATTGGGTGGTGATATGGTTTTGCCCACATTTTCCACAAATTAGCTGTCGCAGACAGTAATTTTTGGTGTGCACAAATCCAAAGCATCTATAGCACTAAATGACAGTCAGGTTATTTTTTGGAATTTTCACCAGCACACGTTGCCTGCCTATATGCTGAATTTTCAAAGCCTCCTTATTGTTAGGCGCTTTGGCAAGGTTGATGAAGAAGAAATGGTTTGGTACCATCTTTTCAGTGTCTACTCCATTAACCTTAGTGATTAACTTGGTGGAGTTGGGATTAAACACACCCTTGACATTGTGGCCTTTGGTATAAAAGGCTTCCTTGATAATATTGGGGGGGGGTGGTGCTGGACAGGTTGCGAACAACTACCCTGAAAGCTTTATCCTCCTTAAGATTTTTTTGTTTTTTTTTTTTTTTACATAGTAAGTACGCAATGACCACACACTGATCTCACATGGAGCAGGGCCAAGTGGCATCAAAATTCACCAAGTCACATAGACTGGGCTCAGGTGGAGTTAATTGCTTTAAGACAACACCAAAGTGTTAAGTTCTTTGGTGAACAAGCGATACCAAAGCTAATGTCTACGTACTAAATATTTGGCTACAGATAAGAACATCATCAGCCTCTAATAAACATGCATTATTTAACTAAATCTAAGACTTAAATTAGAATTCAATACCTAGAATGATATAGACAATTCAAACAAAAATTTAGATTACAAGTTTAGAAAGTAAGTTATGCATTAATTCAATGACGCCCATAATGTAGAGGTGGAAATTTCAGAGTTTAGAACGTCACGGCGAAGCAAAGTCTCAGCGAAAACAATAATGACAAAAGTGATAGAAAAACTTCTAAGATAAAATGAAGAAAGTTTACACTTTAGCCTAGCCCTCTAATACTTTGAAAGTGTAGTGTTAGTTTTTTGGAGCATTGGAAGAAGCAGAAGATGAAGCTGAAGCAGTGACTGGTAAGGTTACCTGCAAAAGCCTACTTTTTTTCCAGGAATAAACTCATGGACCACCATATGTGCAGCCCAGAAATTAGCGGCACAAATGACAGAAAATACTTCCATAGCAATTGAAGGCTTGAAAGAAGAGCCTTCTCTTGGGATAGAAAAATTAAACTTATGAATATTAATATTCGAAAGGTTGCATGCTTTTGATGATATATAGCGTGCAACGTCGTCACAGATTGTCTCCTTATACAACCTGGAAATAAAAACATGTTTACGAGGATGCAGCACCTTCAAAGTACATGGCAATGGAGTAAAGGCAGTGCTAGACTGCGAAGAACTCTTAGGGGGAGGCAAAGTACAGCACGAGCTGGAGACTTTAGTAGTGGAGCAGAAGTTACAGTAGTAGGACGGGGAATAGAGGAAGATAAACAAGTAGTGGAGGGAAAGTTGAAAGCAACAGATGAAGAAATAGTACAGGGGGTAATGGTAGAAGGAGCTACTGGATTTGATACGGGATGGGACGATAGGGTAGATATAAAAGACAGTATAGAATAAGTGGGTAAAGGGAAGAAGGAGAAAAAGTTGGAGATGCAGGATCATGGTCACGACCAGTCAACCCAGCGTACTTAAGGTGGGCAGTGCTATCGCACATCCAACAAGAGACCCCTCTAAGCTTATCATTATTAAAGTTCTCTTTCTTGGTGCAAGCCCGAATACAGCTACTCATTTTGCACGAAATATTAAAACCGTGGGTAACAAAATATAAATAAAAGAAAAGCAAAATAAGACAAATAAGATAACACAAAATGAATAAATAAAATGAATATAAATGAAAAAAGATGTAGATTTCAAAAACAAATAAAAAAAAATTTTTTTTTTCCGATAAATTTATAAAAGCTTAAAAATTAATGAATATATCAAATAAATAATAAATAAGCAAAAATAAATATAATAATTATAATAATGAAATTGAAAGTGAACATTTTTAAAATTGATTTTCAAAATTTATTTTTGAGTATCAACACACTGTGCAAAAAAGCACAACGACTTAAGCTCGAATGTTGACACTCTCAGCTAGACAGATAGACAGAGATAAAATTGGAAAGAGACAAGTGAGGTGAATTATTAGTTTTTATAATAGACTTTCCAAGAGAGCAAAGAGGAAATACAGTTATTCAAAAATCGAGAGCAGGAAGGAAACAGAAAATACTAAAATAGCAAAAACGGAAATGTCGTCGAAAGAACTAAAGTCACTTTTCCTTAAGCTGCAACTACACCGAGCAGTGTTGGCGAGGCGTCGGCGTTCTTACTAAAGGCCGAAATAGCAATGACCGACGAGATTGCTGATCAATTCATAATGCGGTATTTACTTGTTGCGCAAGTAATGTGAGGAGACAACGCACTACTATTGTTAGGCGGACGAAGGGAAGACTCTCGACCCAGATATCTCTTTAAGTCTAGATTGTTACAATGTTCTGTCTCCTAATGAAACTCGCAGTTGCCACCAATTGGACCAATAAATAAAAGTAAACCAAACATTAATTTATTGTAAATTTTATAAAGATGGAATTATGTTCATATGGTACAATAAAACTCGAATAATTCCATCCAATGGCAATAGCTGAGGTTTTAAGCAAAGCTTTGTAACTTTTTTTTTCCGGGACTATGGGCGTAAACTTTTTGGAAGGATCCTTTCTAGCACAAGTGTCATACCCAGTTCCCTTGACAAATCAAGGAGCTCAAGTTATGAGGCGTAGAGCCTTATTTCGATTTGCTTGGATCTTCTGGGGCCAATATTTGTCTGTAGATTGTCCTCTTCTTATTGAAACAAATTTCCCAGACCACTACGGTAACCAGTCCACCCTACTTAGCTCGTTATAGCATCGTGAGGACGTGTCTCTGATATGGAATAGGTATGTGGGACGTTTGTGCATGATTAGACCGAGGTAGAGAACTTGACCAACCTGCTGGAGGATTCTGGAGTCATAATTGACAACTGGACAAAACCCACGCCTCAACGTAAATACACTGTTCGCCGATTTATCGGCATTTATGCCGATGTTCCAATGCTTATCCCATGCTTAATTCTCCGCAATTAATCCTGTAGTGACTCTGAAGCTTCTTCGGTCATAGAACATTATACAAGAATTGGGGTGTCATCTGCATATGTAGTGATGACGTTATGTTATGAATGACCTCAAGTCACGTATGTTGACAAGAAAAGTTCACCTAGCCAAGTTGGTTGGTGTATTGTTTCCCTAGGAGGAGGATGTTATGGAATAGGCCGTCTATCCATACCCTGTCAAAGGCGTACTTATCATTCAAGAAGGCAGCTCCAGCTTTCATTCAAACGTGGTAAATATGTGTTCGACGACCCTTCCATTGGTTAGGGAAGCGGCAAATACGCTGTATAGCCTTGGATAGGATTACCAAGAGCAAAACACCCTGACAGGATTGGGCTTTACCCACACTTTTCTATTGTTCACGTCTCGTCCAGCCCTGAACAGACGCATATTCTTACAGAAGCAGCTGCTCCATTCACAAATGAAAGGGGAATGGACGGCGAAAGAGGGTGAACGTTCTTACAGAGCTCTCATTGCACTCTCACCGATATTATAAAACTGACAACTGCACTGTTACAGCGCTAGTCATAATAGAAGCGGACGGGTTCATACGGAACTAACTACAAATAACCCACAGAGAGAATGTTGGGGCGGACGGCTACTTCGGTGGGTGCATTGCGGCAAACGTTACTATGGAGCGTTTGTCCTGCGTCTTTATCGACTGACAACCTACTGAGAAGGGAAGCGAAAGCCGGCAGTCAGTCTTGTGCCAGAATCTGAAAAGACAGGCAGCGCTATAAGCCTCATCTTAAAGTTCAATTCGAGTTAAAGAAAACACTACTATTAGTCAGTTAACCCGAGTTATGCGCAACATACTTTAATTTGTGACATAATAAATATATTGGAAAAAGTAGTATCCGTGTTTATTTTCTTTGCATATATCCGTCCCGTTGAAACAGTTTGTGGTTTATCCTTTCAGCTTGCAACCATTAACCGCCAACCACTATCCCATCTACTACTTCTTCATTTATCGCCTTTAACTTTCACTCTACTACTGGTTCGACTTCCTCTATTCCATGTCTTACTACTGTGACTTCAGCTTCAACTTCTCCAACTTGTTCCCCTTCTTCCCAACCTTTACCCATTTATTCTTCTGTACTTTCTTCAATATCTAACCAATCATCCCATCCCGCTCCAATTCCAGTATCCCCTCTACTACCTCTTCATCGGTCGCTTTCAACTATCCCTCCACTAATTATTCATCTTGCTCTATTCCATGTCCTACTACTGTAACTTCTGCTTCATCTTCTACTAAAGTCTCTAACTCCTCCATTACTTTGTCTACCCCTAAGAGTTCTTCCCAGTCCAATACTGCCTCTATTCCAGTGCCATGTATTTTGAAGGTGCTGGATCCTCGTAAACATATTTTTGTTTCCAGGTTGGATAAAGAGGCAACCTGTAAGGACGTTGCACCTTATATTTCATCAAAATCATGCAACCTTTCGAATATTAATATTCACAAGTTTAATTTTGCTAGCCCTAGAAAAGGCTCTTCTTTCAAACTTTCAGTTTCTATGGAAGTATTTTCTGTCATTTGTGACCCTACATTCTGGCCTTCCCATATGGTGGTACATGAGTTCATTCCTAGGAAAAAATCTAGGGCTTTGCAGGTTACCTTACCAGTCACTGCTTCAGCTTGATCTCCTGCTACTTCAAAATCTCCAAAAAACTAAGTCTTCATTTTCATTTCTGACATTATCGTTTTCGTTGAGACTTGGCTTCTCAACTCTGAAATTTTCAATAACTCTTACTCTACGTTTCGTAAATATCGTTATGGCCGCGTGGGTGGTGGAGTCTTAATCTCTGTTCTTTCATCTTTTTCGTCAGAACTGATCTCTCTTGACGATACTGAAAACATTGAATTTATCTTCGTCAAAATTTCATTCTCTAATTATAACATTTTTATTACTTGTTCATATATCCCTCCTTCATCGTCCGACTCAGTCTACTTGGATCAAGCGAAAGCTATGTAGAATGTATTAAAGCTCATTAATGACGTTGATATTTTGCTTGTTTTAGGTGATTTTAATCTTCCCTCTATTAATTGGATTTCTTTTAGTGACTCCAATATCGTTCTTCCTTTTGTTGGCAGCGAGTTCGTTGATTTATTTCTGGATCTCTCTCTCCAGCAAATAAACCACATTTCCAACATCAAACATCGTATGCTAGACCTAGAGTTTACTAACTGCCATGAAAATACCTCACTGTCGAGATCCTCTCCATTGTCAATTCCAGAAGATATCTATCACCCCACTCTTGAGGTGACACTAACTCTTAACCAACTTCTGTCTGCATCTGATTCAACTTGTGCTAAGCCAAGACAAGCTTTTAATTTTAAACATACTAATTTCAATCGTCTCAACTCATTGCTTGCTTCCACGGATTGGTCAATATTAAGTTCTTCTTCTGATATTGATACTGCCGTGCGGTTTTTCAACACGACTATGCTGGATTATATCAATAAATGTGTGCCTCAAGTACATGTTACCGATGATTCTAAGCGTCCGCCTTGGTTTTGTATAAATTTGGTCCGTCTAAAAAATATTAGAAATCGGTTATTTAAAAAATTTAAACGCTCTTGTTCCGCAACTGATTATGCGAGTTATGCCGCGGCTCGTAGTAAATTCAACATTTTTAATCAATCTTGCTATAGTAGATATTTGTGCAAAGTAAAAGTAAATATTAAACGAGATCCCAAAAATTTTTTTAAATTCATCAAAATCAAAAACAAATCAGAGTTATTTCCAACTAGTATGGAGTTTGATGGAGTTGCAAGTAGCTCTGATGATGGGATTGCGAACCTTTTTGCTAAATTTTTCCAGGGCATCTACTCTAATAGTGCCTGTGTAAATAGTTCTCCTTACCCTTACAAAATTGATGAATTTAATCACTTCAATATGCCGTTTATTGACGGCAGTATTATTTTACGATATCTAAAATTGGTTAAACCTTCTTTTTCTCCTGGTCCGGATAATATTCCTAGTTGTATCTTAAAAAGCTGTTCTGACAACTTATATATTCCCCTTTATACCTTATTTAATTTATTCCTTATTACTTCGTCTATGCCAAGTGGTTGGAAAGAATCCTATGTATTTCCCTTATTCAAAAAGGGTAGTAAGTCTGATATAGCGAACTACAGAGGTATTGCCGAGCTGTGTGCAATTCCTAAGTTGTTTGAGCAGATTATCCCTGATCATCTACAGTTCTATATTCGCCAATTGTTGAGTATATCTCAGCATGGTTTTGTAAAGAACCGTTCAACGGTAACAAATCTGTTGGAATTTACTTCTATTGTCAATCACAACTTTTCGGTAGGTAGCCAAACTGATGTTATCTACACCGACTTCAGTAAAGCTTTCGATACTGTATCGCATGCGTTGCTCATAACCAAACTCAAAGCTTTTGGTTTCCCTTCTACATTGATCCGATGGCTGGCATCTTACCTTGATCATCGCACTCAAAGGGTTCTTTTTAAGTCTTCAATATCTAAGTCTTTAAAGGTAACATCAGGTGTTCCCCAAGGCAGTCATTTGGGGCCTTTACTTTTCAACATATTTATTAATGATCTACCTACCATCATCAAACACTCTCAGATTTTAATGTATACAGATGATGTAAAACTATGTTTCCGCCTTAATAACCATTCTCATGGGATTTTCCTTCAGAGTGACATAGACTCTTTATCCCGTTGGTGTTCCAAAAACTATTTAATCCTCAATACCAATAAATGCAAAGTTATGTCCTTTTCTCGCGCAGCCCTTATTTCAAATTCTTATTACATTGACTCAAATAGTTTAGATCGTATTTCCCAGTTTAACGACCTTGGTATTTTGATGGACTCGAAATTGCATTTCGGTACCCACATTTCCACTTCGGTCTCTAAAGCTAGAGGTATCCTTGGCTATATTAAACGCTGGTCTAAGGAATTTGATGATCCGTATACTACCAAAGTACTATACACTTCACTGGTAAGACCTATTCTGGAGTATGTGTCTTGTGTCTGGGATCCTCAATATCAGATGTATATCGATCGTATTGAGTCGGTGCAAAAGCAATTTATACTTTTTGCTCTCAAAAACTTGCACTGGGATCCTAATGCTTGCATACCATCCTATTGGTTCCGTCTTAAATTGATCAACCTCCCTACCTTGTTTATTCGTAGAACTGTCATTGGTGTAACTTTTATGTATAACCTCATTTATGGTTGTATTAACTCAACTTTCTTAATTAGAATGATTAACTTTAGTGTACCAGCAGGTCCAACTAAAAACTATTTTCCTATTACTTTTCCCTTTTGTAGAGCAACATGATCCATTCTATGTCTTATGCAATACTTTTAATACCCACTTTGCGTGTGCTGCTCCTCCCACCTCTTCTTATGTTATAAAAACTAAATTGTTGGCATCATTGAATTAATGCATTACTTATTTTCTATTTATTAATGCATTATATATTTTCTATTTTCTATACATTACTACTTTTCTATACTATATAAACCTCCTTGTTTAAATAGTCTATGTTATTGTAGGTATTGAATTCTAAATTTAATATTAGCTTTAGAATAATCTTGCATGCTGATTATGTTAATGGCTGATGATGTTTTTATCTGAAGCCAAATATTTAGTTTGTTGACATTAACTTTGGTATCGCATGTTCACCAAAGATATTAGCAATTAAGACCATTTGAGCCCAGTCTATGTAACTGGGTGAATTTTGATGCCACCTGGGCCTGACCCATGTGAGATCAGAGTGTGGTCATTGCGTACCTACTAAGTCGATATATAAAAAACAATAACCGGACATCCGAGACATGCCTAAACCACGACCGAGTAAGTAAGAAAAAATTACAGTCCATCCGAAGAATCATGGAAATTTATTGGATTTTAGAGGCTGAATCTGCAACCCCACCTCGCTGAAGTAATATTTGGACAGGGCTTCGGTTATTTCCTCAAATACTGAAGTGTCAGGCTTTTTAATTCCTCTGTAAAATTTTTCAATTTTCGGTCCCACTCCTCCACCTCATATTAACCTTGGTTGATGCATCCTGGGTTGTTTTATAGATTTAGTGGGAGAGCCAGGTTATATCCAAAACTTTTGTTTGGAACAGCATTCATCAGTAAGCTGTTAATCTTTTCGGCTCGAATTTTGATCAGCAGCTGCATAGCTTATTTTCTTCAATCGGGTTTGTCGCGAATGCTTCGGTTGCTTCGTCTTGTACCTAACGGACTCCGAAATCACTGGTATCAAAATTGGTAGTCAATTGGTTTTTGATTTTGGTCGTTAAGCTTCTCTACTTTATCATTAGTAGCATTATGCTCTCAGTCGAAATATCTACTCAATCGAATCGATTGCTAGACAGCGGTACAAATGAATATAGTGAGTCCACTGACATGCGCTATCGTATGACCTTCCTGGGGGAGGAGATACGATCATTGGTTCTAATCTGCTCACTGCAGGTTATTTTTGGTCATCTGGCTTGATTATATCTAGAAATTGTCATGTTAGTGGTTCTATTACCAGGTTTGCATTATTTAATTTAATAATTATTTAGTTGATATGTTTATTTTTTCTTTGTTTGTTGGTGTAGATATGGATTTGGTATAAAATTCATCGATTCGACCGGTTACCCGTATCGGTAGTGACTAGAGACATGAGGAGAAGGCTTTTCAAAAGTACACAGTTAAAGTTTACAAAAGAAAAAGAGAAAATTATTGAAAACAAAGAAATTGGTTGCAAACAAAGTAAAAAGAACCCAAACAAATAGAACGATAAACTGCGAATTTATACGTCTGAACACAATAAGAGATAATCGAAAACTGCTTTGTCACTTAAAGCAATTCGTTATCTATCTATTACCTCGTTTACTTTGCAGCTAAGACCTATTTACTTCCAAATCAATTAGACTACACTTACTACACTTATTTTTTAATTGTTTGCATGTCTGTCTCCACTGAGTTCACATTATTCTTTTTCATCTTATTAAAATTTTGTATTTCCTAAGTTGTCATGCGCATAAAATATAATATGGATTACCAACAGAATAAGTTATTTTTAAAAATCACATTGCATAAAATCTCTCCGTGTATATATATGTTTACAGGAGGCACCGAATGGCCACCTTAGTTTGTCCAAATATGTTACGAAAATATTAAATAAAATACTTAAATAAAGCGCGTGTATTTTTAAAATATTTATTTGCTGTTTCATGCCAGAGTAATCGATTGAGAGTGTTGTTAGGACAACGAAAAAAGCGATATGCATAATGTCGGTAGACTGTGTAGCACGCGTCCACACTAATGTAAGCATCATGGGTAGCGTTGACAATAAATAGTGCTGTGTTTACCGCTGGTGTGTCCACAACATATGGCTCGGCTCTCGACATACTTCCCCCATTGGAGGAACTGATTTCCAACCGATATGGTCCTACGGGGCAGGGGAAAAACGTAAAGGGTGGCCCAATATGGTGAAATGATAATTGTTGAGAAGAGTGAGGAGCGCGAATATTTCATTCATATTGTTGCTTCTAATACCATTGTTGGCTACGGCTGCGTCCCGCGTTGGCGGACCGTCAAACTGCTGGAAATATGATGCGGCTTTCAGTCGATCTGCTGAGGCGGCTTGGAGGGTTCCACATCAATACTGGAGTTTTAGTATTATTGCTGTCAGTCTACCACTCACGATCATAATTAAAAGAAACTTGGGCACTTTTCTTAAAAATCTAATTATAATGACTTTTATATTTTCTTTGTACAATTTCTGTCTTGTTGTGGCCTTTTTGAGGTGGAGTATTGATCTCTGTCAAGGCATCGTATTCCTCAGGCAGTGTCTATTAACAATAATGACGACATTGAGTTCATTTGTGTAAAAGCTTACTAGTTCACTCTTATTTTTAACTTGCTCCTATATTGCACCTACATCCGATGAATCGGTTTACAATGTCCACTTTACTGCTATTAAAGAAGTCATTTCATTGGTCAAATGTTCCGATAAAGTCCTATTTATGGGAAACTTCAACCTTCCTTACATTCCTTGGTCCGCTTCCGATAATTGCAATTCAGTTATTTATTCAACGAGTTGCGAATTTGTTGACTCATTGCCGAATTCTAGGTTTGGTCTTTACCGACAGTATTGATGATGACAATAATTGAAGATGATGGAATTGAATATCATTCTAAATTAGCCCGGTGGTCAAACTAATAACGTCTGTAATTCGCAGCCTACATCAAAACGTGTATTCTGCTTCAAAAATACTGATTACGTTAATCTCAACCGCCTGCTTATTAATACTGACTGGACCTATTTTTTTATAGAACTATCCAAAAGTATTTCAAGCTTTGTATAACTAGAGTTAAACAGAAATGGAAAAGCCAGACCCCACCGTGGTTTTGTCGCAAACTTATTCAATTAAAAAACTAAAAAAACAGACTATTTATAAAAACCAAAAGATCGGACTCTTCCATTGATTATGTTACCTACGCAATATCTAATTGTAATTTTCAAAACCTTATTAACCTTTGCTACTCGTCATATGATACCTGTGTCAAAGAGGACATAAAACGCGATCTTAAAAAATTTTTCAATTTCATTAATATTAAACGCAGGGTGTAGTCATTTCCTACCTGTATGAAACTGAATGGTGTTGAAGGTTGCAACTATGTAGAAAATTCGAATATTTTTGCAAAATTTTTTCAAAGCACATATACTAATTTTAATAAAAACTTCAAGAATCACTATCCATATTCTTTGAGTAATTTTAACTGATTTAATATGCTGGTAATCGAATATGATACAGTTTTAAATTAATTAAAAGCCTTAAAACCAAAGTTGTTACCGGCTCCGGATAGTGTACCTAGTTGTATTCTAAAGCTGTGTGCTAATGCTTTTCATAGACCAATCTGCAAACTGTTTGACATTTCCTTGAATACCTCTAGTTTACCTAGTATTTGGATACAATATTACATTATTCCTCTCCATAACTACCCTTTTATCTCATATTTCAAATTACAGAAAAATCGCTAAACTATGTGCGATTCCGAAGTTATTTGAACATATAATTAGAGATCAGATTCAGCATTTCGTTCTTCCTTTGTTGAGTACTTCTCAACATGGGTTTACTAAAACGCGGTCAACTACGACCAATTTACTAGAATTCACGTCACTAGTTTACCTTAGTTTTCCTCAACAACGCCAAATGGACGTTATTTACACTGAGTTAAGTAATGCCTTCGACAGTGTTTGTCATTCCTTACTTCTTCATAAACGGGATGCCTACTACTTCCTACCTAATGTCCAGAACTCAAAATGTTTTGTTTAAAAGAGTCACATCCCAGACTATTTTTGTCACCTCCGGTGTCCTTCAAGGCAATCATCTTGGTACGTTGTTATTTAATATTTTTATAAACGATTTGACAGTTCTCATTAAACATTCTCACGTGTTAATGTACGCTGACGATGTGAAACTATGTATGTCTATTTTATCTCCTGTCCATTTAAAGTTTTTTTAAGATGACCTTGACTCTTTATATAGTTGGTGTTCTATAAACTTTCTTTCACTTAATTGTGAAAAATGTAAGATTATGTCGCTCTATCGTAAAAATGTGATTATAAATAATTATCGTATCAACGATCACTTACTAGAACGTGTTTTACAATTTAATGATCTAGGGGTACTGATGGACTCAAAGCTCCATTTCGGATGCCATTTTCACTCATCCGTTAATAAGGCTAAGGGTATGTGCGGGTACATTAAACGGTGGTCTAAGGAATTTGATAATCCTTATACCACTAAATTGCTTTACACATCCTTAGTTAGACCTATTTTGATCAACAAAATTTATCACACATCGTCCTCCACACCTCTGGTTGTCATAGCCAACAGACATCACTTAACTCAAACACTGAAATGATAAAGAGAAATTAATTGTTAACTAGTAGTGTTGGTGCTATCATTCGACCAATTATCCTGCGAAGGTAGGGGACATAGCTTTACAACTGGTCGCTTCAGAACACCATTGTTCTCTTTGAGAGTGACCACTCGTACTAGTCCATCCGATCCAGTGTGTGTTTCGAGTATTCGGCCCAATGCCCAACGGTTGGTTGGAAACCACTCATCTCTGATTAGAACAAGATCGCCAACATGTAGATAACCTGGGCCTGTATCCATTTTAGCCGACACTGCAAATCGAGACGGATATTCAGCGCTCCACCGTTGCTAGAATTGTTAGACATAATATTGACAATTACGCAATCGATCGACTTAATCTAACCAATTCTGGTGTGGCTGGTGCTAATAATGAATCTCCTGTTAAGAAATGACCACGCGTTAATGCCAAAAGTTCCTCAGGGTCGATCGATATTAGGCATAATGGCCTTGCATTAAAACAAAACTCGATTTGTGCGAGAGTGGTCGCTAATTCCTCAAGTTAGCACACGATCGCCCATGCTTCTCCTCAAGTGATGCTTCATGGACTTAACTCCAGCTTCCCATAGCCCTCCGAAATGTTGGGCGTTGGATGGATTAAAATGCCAGTAAATTCCTTTATTCGACATATCTGGTAGAACGCACTTTTTTATGAAAGCCTCATAGGCGATTTTGTCAGCGTGCAATTTCTTGTTGGCACCAACGAAATTCGTGCCGCAATCACTGTAGATGTCACTACACAATCCGCGTCTTCCAATGAATCGATGCAATGCTCTCAGGAATGGGTCCATCGACAAGTCACATTATCTTACCTTACCGCGTAATCTGCCACCAAGCCGAATGACGTGTTCCTCAGTGTCAAAATACGAGTTCAACGGCAATAGAGTACTGTTCTTCGCAAGTGTTTTCCCATCAGACAAAGCTTTTCACTCCCCAGGGAATGAACATATTTGAACAAGACGAACTGCTAATATAAGTCCTTTAGCCATTTCAGCTGACGAATTATGCGATCCGTCCTTGCTCTGCGACAAACGTTGTGTATATGATAGAATACGTTTTAGTTGTTTTCAAGATGAGTAGCGCTCCAAGATCGATGGTTTAGAAAGTATAATGATTGCCATAACATGCGTATTATATACGTGACCCCTTGGGCCAGTTTTGCTGTGTACCTTTAAACCAAATCGGCCCTTGCCACCAGAGCGGCCATGATAATAATCTGGAAGCACTTACTACTCGGCTCAGTAGAGCCGCAGTAGGAATATCAAAATTTACACGGAAGCGAAACGAATAGTCCTACGGAGTACAGTAAATTCCTTAGGCATGTATATTAGCGCTCGTTTGCAAATCCGACACTCCTTTTGTTTCCAAATGTTCCGAAGGTATGTTGTTAAGTAATTGCTGAACATTACTTGCTCATTTACGTAACTCGAATGTGCCACTGCGTAGCATTCCAATCACTTGATTTTTCACTGCTTCTGCTTGTGCTAGTTTACCAGCTCCAAATAATATGTCATCAACATACATTTGGTATTTCATAACATCTGCAGCCAAAGGGAACCTTTGCTCCACAATGAACGCCCGTTGCTGGTTTTCATTGACTCGTCAAACAGCACTCGGACTTTGGTTGTAGAAAAAGATTCATTGATCACTGGATGGTGGGATAAGTAGCTGTGCGTGAAGCTCCCCACTGCTCCTTTGGTTGCACCTCTCATACATTCTGGCCTTACAGCTTTCATTCGACCTAAACGTAAACACTCGTTAATCGTTTGCATGTCGACGTCGGTCTAAGTGAAGTATAAGTCTAAATGTATCGTTTTACTGCGGATCAATACGATGATCCAATAACCAGTATTGGGTTTAAATTCGTTAGTACAGGAAGCCTTACAATATATTTGCCAGAAGATAATCGACGATGTGTGTTCAGGAAGAACCATTTCTCTTCGTGTGTAAAATCTGCGGATCGCTCACTGAACTGTTCCGGTTCCCAAAATTTAGATAAGAGGCTTTTAAGTTTCTAAGAGTATTCGTCGTGACCTATTTTGACTGTATGCGTGGAAATTGACTACGCACATTGATCAACCTTGCCGGAAATGATATATCCCAGTTTTGTGTTTTGGGCAATTAGAGAACCTTTTGAACTTCCCTGAATTCCGATGATCATAAGTTCGACATAAATGTCGCTTCAACGCAACACACACTTTTTGGCATATAATAATTCGGATTTGCAAGACATAAATGCTTTAAATGATCTTCTTGATGTTGAGATATACTTATCTTGTAATTTTGTCCTAAACAATAGAAACACAATCGATGCTTGGACACTACTGCTCTCCGATCCGGCATGCACATCTCGTTGAAAATCTTACAATTGCGAACAGGATGATTGCCATTGTCGCATATTACACACGTACCGTCTTGTCGGACAGTAAATGCTCCTCTTTCCGATTGCCACGTGAATCTGATCTGTCTTGCTTTGCACTTGCACGCCCGTTTGTCGGTGTCACTTGAGAATCACCATTGGAGCATTACAAATTCTCCTTAATATTTTACTTTGAACCACTAGTATTTTGTTTAGGTGGGTTTTGGCCGCAATTCCGTACACTGCATCGCATACTTCCAGATCGGACTCAATATAATTTTGTAAAGAACTACTTTGTTGGCTAGAGAAAGCTTGTTTTTGGGGGAAAGTAGCCACGCCATTTTCTTTGCTTTTGACAGAACCATATGTAGGAAGACTCCCAAATATTTGTGTGCTGGTTCGTGTTTGATTGGAGAACCAAGCATGGAAAATAAGTATTGCAGTTCACTATCCTCGAATTTTTTTGGTGCTCCAGACCATTCTTAGTCATTGAAATCAAAATTACCACTTTCAAATCGTAGAAACCTAAACCGACAATTGGAATATGGCAGAGAAGTATCGCCATAAGTTTCTAAAGGTGTTTGATGGGCTTCGGCGACAGATTTATTCAAATCAAACAAAGACATTAATGAAAGTCGAAAATGCAATTTTGAGCATTCCATGTTTAGCGTCAATATATATTAAATGACTTAATACCACTAAATGGAAAGCTGCTACTTTAGTGTTGAAAAATGTCAAAAACATCGAATTAGACAGCTGTTTGCACTGATACTTCGAATTTTGACCATTAGATATCACTGACCCGAATTAATGCAAACTCCTAATATATTTCGGAAGCGGTTCCTCGATAACACTTTAGATTTTATATTTCTTGTCAATTTAGAAGACACAGATGGTGTCGTAAAGGCAGGTAAGGTTACATGCAAGGGCGTCCTTTTTTTTAGGAAGCACAAAACGACTAAGTACTTGCCTTCAAGGCCGTGATTCTACTTCTAGAATTTATTTGCAATAAGCAATTTTATTATGAATTTGATCATGCTCAACTGGGCTGAATCTATAAGGCCGCCGACGCATTTTCTTACTTGGGTCTGCTGCTGATGAAACTATTTTTGAATTCACTTGGTATCTGACATAATATTTGCTTAAAATTCATTGGAATATTAGTATCAAGATCCACCCTATTCACAAACCTATTCCACCTCACACACGTTTTTTAGGTTGGTTGGACTTGCCTCTTCAACTTACAAGCTGGTGCTTTGTGGTATATCTTGCTATATTTGAAATATTTCACATCAGTACAGTTCCTGTGCTTCACGTCCATTCCATCTATTTCATCATTACCACTAGGAAATTTTCTTAACGCTCTAAACTCACTCCGAGTTTTGATCTTTGTGAATTATAACAACCGCTGCAATCTCATCGATATTAGCTGCATTCATCAGAACCACAGTAGGAGCAATTTTCTCCAAATTTATATGTTTCCACTCGGCCACCAGAGATGACATCACTCGGTTTAAATACACAGATAAACATTCATTATCAGCCTGATGACGGTTAAAACTATTAATGATTGTCGCTGCTGAAGTTTAAATGCCCTTCGAATCTCTCAATAAAAAGCCCTTTGAAGTGGAACCATGTAATGCAAAGATGGTGTGATAACGGCTTGCTAAGCGCAATAACAAGTGCACTTCCCTCTAAAGAATTTTATCTAAAAGTAGGTCCCCAGCAGCGTTGGGAAATTCTGGATTAAATTTCGGCAACGAGGCCACCTTCACATCCAAATGTCTTCTGCACTACTCTCAACAACTCTCCAAAATTACCAATATATTGTTCCAACGTTCCAACAATAAACTCCAGTAATCCTTGGTTCCAGTTCTTCGTTGTATATTGTGTCAAAAAAGTCAAGTGAAAAATTAAAATAAATTAAATAATGAAATTTCTTTTGTTGCTAAAACCTCAGTTAAAAATAAAATTAAAAATAAGAACGGGTAAAATTAAGCGCCATCCTTCGGTTCGCCGCGCTGCGGCAAATGCATTAAAATCGTAAAAATTCGGAATCTTAGCGACGTTTCGGATGTTAGCAATTCTAACAGAGATGACTCACATCTATCTGACTCCGAGTTGCGGCGGGTTCCTAATGATAACTCATGGCTACATGACAACTGTACATCAACTACGACAACAACAACAACAACAACGACAACGTCAAATGTCTCGCAGTATATAGTGACGCATTCAAAGGCCTTACCTGAAATGTGCTCGCTCGTTAATTTGCAGAGTCAATTATTGACTGGCGCTGGCCCGGTGTCTGCTGTTTCTTTTAGCACGGTCCCGATTTGTACCACAACTGTGACTCCTTGTGCTCAGGTGTGCTGGCAGACGCTGTGTCATTTATTTATTTACAATTTGTTAGATATTTACTTTGTGCCAACCGTTACCATCACGTTCTGGAGGCTCAAGCGAGCTTATTTTTCTGCTAAATGTTTCCAGAAACTTTTAATATATAAGTTTTTTATGCCCTTTCGAACACCCTTAGCATATTCAGGAGTTTGTTCCAATTCTGAAACCAATTCTGAAACCAAAAATACGCTGTAAGACCACTGCCCACCAATTTGCGATCTTACATAACCACGCGCAAAATGTACGGAGTCAAGTCTCAGAAATCGAGTGTTACACACAAGTATCGCAGATGTTTTCTACCAATCTGAGCACCATACACTAGGGTTTTTGGGCGTGTATGGCTCACTGAGTAACGCCACATCTATGTCCAGTCGCATACTGTTTGGGATAACAAATGCTGTTCTTCCGTGCAGCGGTTGAGGTTGAGCTGTTGAAACTTAATCCTGAATACGTCTGCCTCTCTTCTCTATAGCCAAAGACACCTACGCCTACCCGCTTGATGACACAGTTTGAAGTAGCTGGGCCGCGATCTTAACCGGATATCTGATTATAGCTGTTTGCGTACTAGCATAAGCGGGTCTTAGCTGTTTAGTGCAGTTCGCGAAGAGAGTTACATATCGCATCCCAGATATATATTAACAGTTGCTAGTACTTCTTCCTTTGTTGTCACATCGTCCAAATCCTGAATCTCCAATCTGCGCCTCCTTCGTCAGGTATCGAATTGTTGCATGGTTTGCGAGGGTTATAACTACCTCGGCATGGAGGATTTGGGGGTTTTCCTTTATTGATCGATTGTCCTCACACTGTCGCCAACACGACGGTTTCCGTCACTATTCACAATTCGGAGTATTTTGCTGTACGAAAGCTCACCCGTTTTCACTATCAGGATCGCATCCGGTCTCACTCTACGTGGAGGAATAGAAGAGGTGGAAAGGCCTCTTCCACGTTGGAGGTCCGACTCGAGCCTGGTCGCTACTACTTTCTCCAGGACGTTACCCGCCGTGTCAAGTAGACGGATGGGTCTGTAAGAAGACAGATCAACTGAAGGCTTCCCTGGTTTTGTGATTAGTAGCAGCCTTTGCGTTTTCCAGCAAATCGGGATCACGCCTTCAGAGAGGCATGCATTAAAAGCCCTTCGCAGAATATCGATTGGAGGTTAACCGTAAGCGTAAGAAGCCTGCTCGGAACTTGATCGTTTCCTAGTGTTTCGCCACTTTTAATCCACTTCGCCTCGGCTAGAAATTCGTCCGTGGTGACCTGGGGAATATCGTACACCTCGTTGATCTCACCATCTCGGAAATTCTGGTTCAGCGGAGATTATACTGGAAAAATTGTGGTAACAATTCGCGACACTTCCAGTGGGTTCAGGGGAGGAACAGGCTTGTGCGCTTTGGTATTTTTTACTATCAGTCGATAATGTTTACCCCAAGGATCGTTTTCCGCATCACCACATAACATTGAGAAACCATTGAATTTTACTTTCTCGGATGGCCTTCCTCAGCGTTCTCCTTCAAGAGCGATAGCGCTCAGTAAGCTCCAGGAGACGGCTCGATTGCTTAGCCCGTTGGTATACTCTACGTGGACGGATGCAGTCATTTCTCCCAGCCGCAATCTTCTCGTTTCACCAGTAGACTGATTCATGGTGGAGACTATGGGTACTTCTGGGTAGCATGCTGGCATTGCGCGCTACTTTGACAGCATTCGTATCCCTGTAAGCCAGTTCTTCGGTTGGTCCAACTACTTCAGGCATCCGAAGGGCAGTACAGAAAGCTTGGCAGCTGAGTGTAGAATCGGTAGCCCCTACGTCTTGACATAATCGCTGTCCTAGTCGAGTCACGCGAACCAACGTTTCAAATGATGGCTCGGTGGTCGCTTAGGGACCAGGAAGTCGAGCTAAAGAGTGAGCCACTTACGAATGTAAGGCCGATTATGGAACCAGCCGTGCCATTGCTGAAAGTATGCTCAGATCCTGTGTTTGCCAGTACAATATGGATAGTTACATAAGTTTCCACGAGCATATGTCTTCTAGAGTTGGTCCGAGGGCAATCCCAATCGATTGCCCTTGCGTTGAAATCCTCAGCGATAACGACGGGATGATGACAACGTGAATCTTCAACCAGGTCGTCGAGATTGGCCCCGAAATCCGGGAGGCTGGTACTCGGAGCCAAATATACGCTGTAAGACCACTGCCCACCAATTTGCGATCTTACATAACCACGCGCAGAATGAACTGAGTCAAGTCTCAGCAATCGAGTGTTACGCACAAATATCGCAGAATTGTTTTCCCGATCTGAGCACCATACACTAGGATTTTTGCGCGTGCATGGATCACTGAGTATCGCCACATCTATGTCCAGATAACAAAGCTTCCGCGCAGCGGTTAAGGTTGAGCTGTAGAAACTTAATCTTGGATACGTCAGCCTCGCTTCTCCATAGCCAAAGGACACCAACGGCTACCCGCTTGATGACTTACAGTTTGAAGTAGCTGGGCCGCGATTTTAACCGGATAACTGGTTATAGCTGTATGCGTACCAGCATAAGCGGGTCTTAACTGTTTAGTGCAGTTCGCCGAGAGTTGCATATCGCGTCCCAGATATGCATTAACAGTTGCTAGTACTTCTTCCTTTGTTGTCACATCGTCCAAATCCTGAATCTCCAATCTGCGCCTCCTGCGTCAGGTATCGAATTGTTGCATGGTTTGCGAGGGTCTTAACTACCACGGCATGGAGGATTTGGGGGTTTTCCTTTATTGATCGATTGTCCTCACACTGTCGCCAAAACATTGAAGGTTTCCGTCACTCTTCGCCATTCGAAGTATTTCGCTATACAAAAGCTCACCCGTTTTCACTATTCGGTCTCACTCTCCGTGCAGGAATATATTCCTTTTTCGCTCTCGACGCTACCTTCTGTCATTTATCCCTTGCAGTTGCTGCTTCGTTCTCGCCACTCTGAGATGGTGGTTTACTGTTAGAAGTGGCCTTGGCGCTGTGATCCAATGTCCATGTCCACCCTGAGGATTTCACAACGGACGATGGTGTTGGTATACCGGCCATCAGATTCTTCGACTTGTTTGGTGGTATTTTACGCGATGGTCTATCTGCCTCACTCTCTCTGCTGCGCTTTTGGGTCGCAAAGAAGGGTTCTTGGATGTTGGAGCCGTCTGTGTGGCTACATCTATTATCGGCATGACCGCGTTGTCACAGCTTTCGAATTTGGACAAGGCCTGAATGCGGAGTGCCCCTATATCTTCGACAAGGTAGCGGTGCGCCTGGTTTATGTTTCTCTTTGGGGGCATCATCAATTCCTGCAGATTTCTCCTCTTTGCCAGATGGGTCATAAACGTTGCGCTAAGTGAGTCCTTAGTGGCCTCTTTAATCGACGCTTCCGCTTGTCGGGCTTCCTTGGTTTGTGTCAACCTTGGTGTCAGGTCATTCCTCTGAGGTGACCTGCTGTCTTCAGGCTTGGTCTCGACGCCGTCGAGTGACTTGAAATTTTCTTTATCGTTGCTTGTGTTGCGTCCTGACTCGATGGCCAGGTCATCTACTATCGAAACGTCTACGTCGCATGGTTGCGACAACCGGGGACAGGCCTGTTCCTGGCACATTGCGCGCCCGCGTCTTTGGATGTCGGGGCTGCCGGTGGTGACCTTGCTAAGATTGAGCTTCGCCGGAAGGCCGCTGAATCGCTGCATCGCTGCTCCTTGTACTGTCCTCTTTCTTCGTTGGTTGTTGACATTTTGTTGGTTATATGGGTATATGGGTCCCAACTGGGAGCCGTTATTGCTAGTCGTAATGTGTAGTTACTTTCGCGATCCCTTTCCCTGGGTCCCTTTCCTTGGAGAGAGGTTCATGCGAGCCATCGTTTCCAATGAGAGTCGAAGCTTAGCGCCGGATCAGTGCTAACCAGGAATAGAATTCAACTGGGCCTACACTGTCAACCAAATGGCGACCATTAGCAAGCGTTCTCTCATGCCTGCCACGGTGGCGAGGTGAGGGTTATACCGCCCCTTCTCGGTGGCTATAGCCTCGTATTCCCATGGTAAAACCGTATAGGTGAGGTTAGCAATGATGGGCGAAGCCATTCTTTTACCATCCGAGTGTGAGTGTGTGTGAGTGAAGAGTTAAGACATAAGCAAGAGTTAGAAAAGATGTAACCATTACCGCGGAACCGCCGCGTGGCATTGCATCACCGGGTATGTATTCGGCTTTTAGCCGGATTCTTCATTAGGTTCATTCTTCATAAATTCCTAGCTGTTAGGGTGACCGCCAGTGTCGTTTCCATTCGTCTTCTACCCTCGTTGAACCTGTCGCACTTGAGTAGCACAAGCTTTGCGTCTTCCACCACCCGCCCCTCTCAAGAGGGTCATTATGGATCGGTTGCATGCGTAAAATGGTACAGATATGCCCTAAAGCTCCCATGTCCGCTGTGGACCTTAGTGAGTTGAAAAGTCACCTCCCCAGAGTTCCTCTCCAGCCATTCATCGAGACTTGGGATGATCCGATGTGTCCAATGCCCATTTGTGGAGCAGTTCCATCTGTGTTGCCACTTTGCTCGGCTTCGCGTTCTTGTTTCCACTCGTGCGACCTCCCTCATCGCACCCGTCCGCTAAACCTCGTCGTGGATCTCCGAAGACTCCTTCGCTAGGATGTCAATCGGTATCATCCCTGCAATGACAAGAGCAGCATCTTCTGATATCGTACGGAAGGCGCTGCATACCCGTAAGGCCGCCAAGCGGTATGAAGTATCGAGTCCTCATCGGTAGATCATTATGGCCATAGCCTTAGCCCATATTGGGGCTCCGTACAGCATTATAGATTTAGTTACCCCTTGGAGTAGCATCCGTCGTCCTTGCCGCGGTCCACGAGAGTTGGCCATGATCCTGCTTAGGGCTCTTTGGCCTTTTGGTTTGCATACGCAAGGTGCTACTTAAAACACAGTCGCGTATCCACCATCACCCCGAGGTATTTAATGGACCTCTTTGACAAGAAGGTAGTGTGTGAACATTACCCTCTTCTGAAGAGCAGAGATAGTCATTATCTTCGCCTGGTTTGTATGACTCTTTTCCTTATCGTTGAAAATTTCGACAAGTTCGTCGAGTCATGTCTTCTTGTCCGCAAGAGCAGAGTTTTGAACTGGGCCATCATGCTCGATTCTCGTGCAGTTGCTACCTTCTGCACGCTAGTTGGTGAGCTTTCTCCTGATTCCTCAGTCAGTTTCTTCATCTGTGCCGTTTGCTTTGTTGACCACATAGTTTTAGAGGTCAACTTGAAGGCATCCTCTGAATTACACGAGGTGTTTATGCCGACCTCCTCCTCCTTTTGGTTTTTGTTTCTATTCATTTGTCTATTGGGTCCTCAGTCTTAGCCGTATTCATTTGTCGTTGTACAGTCACCAATCTTGATCCCATGGTTGTCTTTGCAAGCAGTGAGGCCATGCGAGGGTTGACACACACCTTCATGAGTTAGTGTGTTCAGAGCCGGATCGGTGCAAGTCGGGCATTCTGACATCCGAGCCTGTACCGCCAACTTAATGGTGACAACCTTTGAGCATTCTAAGAGGCCCACCATAGTTTTATTGGGACGAGAGCGGGAATACCATTAGCCTGGAAGCCGTTTCTGTAGAATGTCACTTCGACGTATTCAGGTTCCAGAATGCTACTTCCGTCAGCCCATATCTACCAAGTCGTGTAGGGGTTCCGGTATGCCATAACCTAGACCTTACCGGTCTCGGTCCAGATGACAGTATTGACCTACTGCCAAGTTGTTGATGTATTCCCACGGTACCACTCCCACGGTAATACACCTACTGATAGGTGTTTGATATATTCAGGCGTCTTATCGCCTGTGGGTATGGTTTCTTTGGGCATATAGGACCTTTAAATCCCTACCCTCCACCCGAAGAAAGCAACGAGTAAGTGTCTGTTTTTTTTAATATTTATTTATTTTCTTGTCTTTTCGTTACGCCAGGGAGGTAGTAATCTTCTAAAGATACTAGCAGCCCGAGCTGCTAGCATGCACGTTTCGGTCTCTAGATTTACTCACGGCTAGGTTTGAGCGCCTACGTATTAATCCACGCCCCGACTATTCCGGTCCTCTGCGACCTGGCGAAACCGCCAATTGAGGTATTACTTTGCCAGGCAGGACTAATTATTCTCTGAGTATTTCCTTGCTAGGACGGTGATGGCATCTTTAGACACTGTTCTGAATCGACTTAGTAGGTACGCAATGACCACACACTGATTTCACATGGGGCAGGCCCAGGTGGCATCAAAATTCACCCAGTCACATAGACTGGGCTCAGCTGGTCTTAATTGCTAATATCTTTGGCGATACCAAAGCTAATGCCTACGTACTAAATATTTGGCTACAGACAAAAACATCATTAGCCATTAACATAATCAGCATGCAAGATTAAACTTAAACTAATATTAAATTAAGAATTCAATACCTACAATAACATATCTATCTAAACAACAATGACGAAAAATTTAGGTTACAAGTATAGAAATAAGTTATGCATTAATTCAATGATGCCAACAATTTAGTTTTTATAACATAAGAAGAGGTGGGAGGAGCAGCACACGCAAAGTGGGTATTAAAAGATTTGCATAAGACATAGGGTGAATCATGTTGCAAATAAGAAGCTCTACAAAAGGGAAGAATAATAGGAGAATAGTTTCTAGTTGGACGTGCTGGTACACTAAAGTTAATCATTCTAAGTAAGAAAGGTGAGTTAGCACTACCATAAATGAGGTTATACATAAAAGTTACACCAATGACCGTTCTACGACTAGACAAGGTAGGTAGGTTGATCAATTTGAGACGACAACGATAAGATGGAATGCAAGCATTAGGATCCCAGTGCAAGTTTTTGAGAGCAAAAAGTATAAATTGCTTTTGCACCGACTCAATACGATCAATATACACCTGATATTGAGGATCCCAGACACAAGACGCATACTCCAGAATAGGTCTTAACAGTTAAGTGTATAGTACTTTGGTAGTATACGGGTCATCAAATTCCTTAGACCACCGTTTAATATAGCCAAGGATACCTCTAGCTTTAGAGACCGAAGTGGAAATGTGGGTACCGAAATGCAATTTCGAGTCCATCAAAATACCAAGGTCGTTAAACTGGAAAATACGATCTAAACTATTTGAGTCAATGTAATAAGAATTTGAAATAAGGGCTCCGCGAGAAAAGGACATAACTTTGCATTTATTGGTATTGAGGATTAAATAGTTTTTGGAACACCAACGAGATAAAGAGTCTATGTCACTCTGAAGGAAAATCCCGTGAGAATGGTTATTAAGGCGGAAACATAGTTTTACATCATCTGTATACATTAAAATCTGAGAGTGTTTGATGATGGTAGGTAGATCATTAATAAATATGTTGAAAAGTAAAGGCCCCAAATCACTGCCTTGGGGAACACCTGATGTTACCTTTAAAGACTTAGATATTGAAGACTTAAAAAGAACCCTTTGAGTGCGATGATCAAGGTAAGATGCCAGCCATAGGATCAATGGAGAAGGGAAACCAAAAGCTTTGAGTTTGGTTAGGAGCTACGCATGCGATACAGTATCGAAAGCTTTACTGAAGTCGATGTAGATAACATCAGTTTGGCTACCTACCGAAAAGTTGTGATTGACAATAGAAGTAAATTCCAACAGATTTGTTACCGTTGAACGGTTCTTTACAAAACCATGCTGAGATATACTCAACAATTGACGAATATAGAACTGTAGAATGATCAGTGATAATCTGCTCAAACAACTTAGGAATTGCACACAGCTCGGCAATACCTCTGTAGTTCGATATATCAGACTTACTACCCTTTTTGAATAAGGGAAAGACATAGGATTCTTTCCAACCACTTGGCATAGACGAAGTAATAAGGAATAAATTAAATAAGGTATAAAGGGGAATATATAAGTTGTCAGCACAGCTTTTTAAGATACAACTAGGAATATTATCCGGACCAGGAGAAAAAGAAGGTTTAACCAATTTTAGATATCGTAATATAATACTTCCGTCAATAAACGGCATATTGACGTGATTAAATTCATCAGTTTTGTAAGGGTAAGGAGAACTATTTCCACATTCACTATTAGAGTAGATGCCCTGGAAAAATTTAGCAAAAAGGTTCGCAATCCCATCATCAGAGCTACTTGCAACTCCATCGAACACCATACTAGTTGGAAATAACTCTGATTGGTTTTTGATTTTGATGAATTTAAAAAAATTCTTGGGATCTCGATTAATATTTACTTTTACTTTGCGCAAATATCTACTATAGCAAGATTGATTAAAAATGTTGAATTTACTACGAGCCGCGGCATAACTCGCATAATCAGTTGCGGAACAAGAGCGTTTTAATTTTTTAAATAACCGATTTCTAATATTTTTTAGACGGACCAAATTTATACAAAACCCAGGCGGACGCTTAGAATCGTCGGTAACATGCACTTTTGGCATACATTTATTGATATAATCCATTTATTGACCAAAACGACAACGAGAATACCAACTTGTCGTTTTTGAGTCGTTTTTCAACATAAACGCCAACGGGAATACGGCGTTGGGTTTAAAAATGCACGGAGGGGTACGTGACATTCTGAAATGATGTGATTAACTGAAGTGATATTAGTGTTGCAGTAATATCAAGTAATAGACGAAGTTCCTGTACGATCGAATAAATGAGAATGGGTTAGGTTTGTGTGTCCCAGACGTAGTCTGATGATTCTAGTAAGATCACGGCGGGAAAATTGGCTATGGTTAGCATAACTATAGATGTTGTTTTTGTTAGAATTGTAATGGTTGTAGAAGTCGTTTGTACTTAAAAAAAGTGAGAGTTGTGTTTGCTTGTGGATAACGTTGATGTGTTTAATAATGTTGGGGATGTTGTGCTTGGTGTTGAAGATCAGAGGAAGGAGAGTGGCGGTTTTAGCGGTGTTGTCGGCTTTTTCATTGCCAGATATTTGACAATGTCCTGGGATACAGATGATAATTCTTTTTACGATACTGAAAACATTGAATTTATCTGCGTCAAAATTTCATTCTCTAATTATAACATTTTTATTTATTTATATATATTTATATTTATTTATTATTTATAAACCACATTTCCATCATCAAACATTACTAATTGCCATGAAAATACCTCACTGTCGAGATCCTCTCCATTGTTAATTCCAGAAGATACATATCACCCCACTCTTGAGGTGACACTAACTCTTAACCAACTTCTGTCTGCATCTGATTCAACTTGTGCTAAGCCAAGACAAGCTTTTAATTTTAAACATACTAATTTCAATCGTCTCAACTCATTGCTTGCTTCCACGGATTGGTCAATATTAAGTTCTTCTTCCGATATTGATACTGCCGTGCGGTTTTTCAACACGACTATGCTGGATTATATCAATAAATGTATGCCAAAAGTGCATGTTACCGACGATTCTAAGCGTCCGCCTGGGTTTTGTATAAATTTGGTCCGTCTAAAAAATATTAGAAATCGGTTATTTAAAAAATTAAAACGCTCTTGTTCCGCAACTGATTATGCGAGTTATGCCGCGGCTCGTAGTAAATTCAACATTTTTAATCAATCTTGTTATAGTAGATATTTGCGCAAAGTAAAAGTAAATATTAATCGAGATCCCAAGAATTTTTTTAAATTCATCAAAATCAAAAACCAATCAGAGTTATTTCCAACTAGTATGGAGTTCGATGGAGTTGCAAGTAGCTCTGATGATGGGATTGCGAACCTTTTTGCTAAATTTTTCCAGGGCATCTACTCTAATAGTGCCTGTGGAAATAGTTCTCCTTACCCTTACAAAACTGATGAATTTAATCACGTCAATATGCCGTTTATTGACGGAAGTATTATATTACAATATCTAAAATTGGTGAAACCTTCTTTTTCTCCTGGTCCGGATAATATTCCTAGTTGTATCTTAAAAAGCTGTGCTGACAACTTATATATTCCCCTTTATACCTTATTTAATTTATTCCTTATTACTTCGTCTATGCCAAGTGGTTGGAAAGAATCCTATGTATTTCCCTTATTCAAAAAGGGTAGTAAGTCTGATATATCGAACTACAGAGGTATTGCCGAGCTGTGTGCAATTCCTAAGTTGTTTGAGCAGATTATCACTGATCATCTACAGTTCTATATTCGTCAATTGTTGAGTATATCTGAGCATGGTTTTGTAAAGAACCGTTCAACGGAACAAATCTGTTGGAATTTACTTCTATTGTCAATCACAACTTTTCGGTAGGTAGCCAAACTGATGTTATCTACATCGACTTCAGTAAAGCTTTCGATACTGTATCGCATGCGTAGCTCCTAACCAAACTCAAAGCTTTTGGTTTCCCTTCTCCATTGATCCTATGGCTGGCATCTTACCGTGATCATCACACTCAAAGGGTTCTTTTTAAGTCTTCAATATCTAAGTCTTTAAAGGTAACATCAGGTGTTCCCCAAGGCAGTCATTTGGGGCCTTTACTTTTCAACATATTTATTAATGATCTACCTACCATCATCAAACACTCTCAGATTTTAATGTATACAGATGATGTAAAACTATGTTTCCGCCTTAATAACCATTCTCACAGGATTTTCCTTCAGAGTGACATAGACTCTTTATCTCGTTGGTGTTCCAAAAACTATTTAATCCTCAATACCAATAAATGCAAAGTTATGTCCTTTTCTCGCGGAGCCCTTATTTCAAATTCTTATTACATTGACTCAAATAGTTTAGATCGTATTTTCCAGTTTAACGACCTTGGTATTTTGATGGACTCGAAATTGCATTTCGGTACCCACATTTCCACTTCGGTCTCTAAAGCTAGAGGTATCCTTGGCTATATTAAACGGTGGTCTAAGGAATTTGATGACCCGTATACTACCAAAGTACTATACACTTAACTGTTAAGACCTATTCTGGAGTATGCGTCTTGTGTCTGGGATCCTCAATATCAGATGTATATTGATCGTATTGAGTCGGTGCAAAAGCAATTTATACTTTTTGCTCTCAAAAACTTGCACTGGGATCCTAATGCTTGCATTCCATCTTATCGTTGTCGTCTCAAATTGATCAACCTACCTACCTTGTCTAGACGTAGAACGGTCATTGGTGTAACTTTTATGTATAACCTCATTTATGGTAGTGCTAACTCACCTTTCTTACTTAGAATGATTAACTTTAGTGTACCAGCACGTCCAACTAGAAACTATTCTCCTATCAATCTTCCCTTTTGTAGAGCTTCTTGTTTGCAACATGATCCATTCTATGTCTTATGCAAATCTTTTAATACCCACTTTGCGTGTGGTATCCTAAATTTTTCCTCCTTGTTTAAATAGTCTGTTATTGTAGGTATTGAATTCTAAATTTAATATTAGCTTTAGTTTAATCTTGGATGCTGATTATGTTAATGGCTGATGATGTTTTTATCTGTAGCCAAATATTTAGTAGGTAGACAGTAGCTTTGGTATGGCATGATCACCAAAGATATTAGCAATTAAGAGCAGCTGAGCCCAGTCTACGTGACTGGGTGAATTTTGATGCCACCTGGGCCTGCCCCATGTGAGATCAGTGTGTGTAGGTACCCAATGACCACACACTGATCTCACATGGGGCAGGGCCAAGTGGCATCAAAATTCACCCAGTCACATAGACTGGGCTCAGCTGGTGTTAATTGCTAATATCTTTGGTGAACATGCGATACCAAAGCTAATGTCTACGTACTAAATATTTGGCTACATAGTTTTTTTTTTTTTCATAGTTTGTTTTTTTGCGTTGTTGCACACGCACCCCAAACTTCAGAACCGTAGAAAATGATGGGGGCGAATATTATTCTGTAAATCCAAAACTTGTTTCTAATTAATAACTCGGATCTGCGGTTACTATACTATACTATATGTTTAGTTACAAGGAGTCGCTAGAAAGATGGCTCTCTATGCGCTCGTTTTTTTGGGATTCGCTTTAATTTTCCAAAGCTTGAAATATGCCGTAATATAGTCTAATGATTCGTGCAGTACTGATGCAACTTGATCCGAGGTTATATCCGAGCAGTAGATTGCAGTGTCATCGGCAAAAATTGGTGTAGTGGAATTTCCTGATGTTCGGATGTCGTAGATATATGTGTTGCATAGAGTGGGGCTTAAAACAAACCCCTGTGGAACACCAGCCCATAATAGCTTTCTTTCCGAGAATATAATACCTATGACAACTCTGAAAAAACGATCCGTCAAAATGCATTGTATTAGCTTTCTTGGGTAAGTTGGTGATTGAACTTTTATTAGTTTGTGGATTAATCTCTTATGCCATACTGTGTCAAAGGCCGCTTCTACAACCAAGGTTACTAGTCCAACTGATTTTTTACAATTTAATTCCTATTTTACGAAGTTGGTTAAAATTTCCAAGAGGTGGATACAAATTGATTGAATTCAGATTTAATATGCTTTTTATAGCCAATAATTAAGCTGATAGGCCAATAGTTTATTGGTTTCCCTGGTTTACGGATTGGGATAATGTTTGCAGTTTTCCACTTCATTGGAAAAATAGCTTAGTTGAATACATAAATTGAATATTCGTGAGAGGTAATTGAGAGTGAAAGGTACAAGCATTCGGTATTTGATGTGCGTCAGGAGCTTTTTTAGTTTTTAGGCAACTAATTACTTGCTTGACATCATCAGTAGTTATGACATTAACGTTTTGATCCATAATAGATTCAAGGTTGTTTATCTCAACTAGAGCGTCTGTTTCCACATCAGACAGAGATTCGGTTAAGTGGAGCTTTGCTTCGAAGGTGCTCGCTAGGATGTTAGCCTTTTCCTTTCTTGTTGCAAACTTTTTATTATTGTGACTGAAACTAGGGATATATTGCCGTTTGTTTTTAATGACTCTTGTGAGATTCCAGAGGATTTTTGAATTTGTATCCAGTTTTGATAGTTCGTTTTTCCATCTAGGGTTATTGTGCTCCAACAACTTCCCTTTTATCTCTCTATTAAGCAAATTTGTTCGTGCTTTGAAAATGGGTAGCCTACTTCTGATCCACTGTCTTTCCAACATATTCTTAATTTTAATGAGTTCCAAAAAAAATTCGGTAAGTTCGGACCGAAATCCTTGGCCTCCTTCCTCGGGACAGATTGTTCCATTGCCTCCATAGAATCCATATTTATATTCATCATTACAAATAAAATAAAAAGTAAATAAACACTAAGAAGATAAAGATGCAACCATAACTGAAAATGAGCGTACCTCACGGTCAGTCACGAAATCGACCGCTTCCGACTGCGAGGAACGCTCATTTCCCTTACATTCATGTGCCGAATGATGAGCATAGGGCATGATCATGCTCTCCCGCTTTTTAAAATTCAAACGGTAATTAGTTTTATAAAAAGACTTTCCAAGAGAGCAAAGAGAAATACAGTTATTCAAAAATAAAAACTGCTTATCGAGAGCAAGAAGGAAACAGAAAAAGACTAAAATAGCAAAAACAAATTAAAGGGAGAACAAAGCAGGAAAAAAAGAGATTGAACTCAATATACAGGAAAGTCAACTTTAAGTGTTGTACTTCCCAAAATAATTAAACAATGTTAAGCACAAAATGTATATTATATTATTTTTATGTATATATATATATATATATATATATATATAAATTAAAGTAAAGATCGAAAACGACAATAGACACATCAATTGCCAAATGCTAGTCAAACTGCGCAGCAGATGTAAAACAAACACGTCTGTTAAGCACAAACACAACAAGAGAACTTTGATATCGACTTTCCCTTTGTACAGCCGCTTTGTCGCGTGTCAATAAATTTGTTGTACGAGACGATTCACCACAGTCCATAGACCATATTTTGTCTATGGTTTTAGCTAGGCAAGAGTTAAGTGAGATATGTCGGTATGAACTAAGGTTTGTTAAGTTGGAATAAGGTTTGTTTATAGGAATAATTTTACTGAGCTTGTGGTTTTGGCGTATGAAAGACCTTAAAATTACATTGTAGTGATGGCGAAGTCTACTTATAACTGACGGGTGAAGTTTACCTTGCACTAACAAGTTCTATTGATGTGATAAGGAACTAGATTTAAATTCCTGATGATGAAAGATTGTAGGAGGTTGTGAACGGGGATGTCCGGTATTTGTTCGTGCGGAAAGTTTGGATAAAGTTGGAATCATGTTATTGTTGGGAAGGGGAAGAACAGAATTCTTCTGATATAAGCATGTAATTAGTAATAGGAGTTGTTGAAGAAGATGATGATATGCAATGGATTGGTAAGTCCAAAAAAAGTGAGGATTTCAGACAATATTTTAGAAGTAGGAGTGTGAGGATTTACTTCTGTTGTAAAAGCCTCTAAGGAGAAGCGTTTTGCGATTTTTATTTTCCATCGAAGCTAAGCGTTAGATATTTTATATTTTAAGATGTTATCTGAGGATAAATTACGTTTAAGAAAAGACTATTGTATGCCCTTTTGGTTCTTGAGATTTTGACGGTGAGGGTTCCACCATGTTACTTCATGCTTGTTACGGTAGGCAGGTGAGGATTGTGGTATGGGAATGTTGGCACTTTCTCGAATAATGTTAACAAGGTTTGCAAGGTTAACAAGGTTGAATGTGTGGTGGCTGCTAAAATGTGTAGGTGAACCGTTGTTTAGGAGTATGGGAGGGGATTGTTATATGAATTTTATTAGAGTATTACCTCTTTGGTTTTTGATTGGAGAATCCCATAAATTGTGCCAATTGTTGAAGTCTGAACTCTTATAACAATAGGGGTATTGAGGAAATTGAATACATTTCGGTGGCAATGGATTGTGACTATTTTGTTTGGGGGGATGTATGAGCAAATAATATTAAAGGTAATTTTGGGTGAATTGTAATACCGACGAGTCAAAGTCTTGATTGAGGGTAATCTGTTCGTGTTGAATGAAATTGTAAATGAGGAGGGACACTCCTCTAAATGATCCAATGGCTGAATTAACGCTGTATAATTCATAGTTTATAAAGGTTGGAATGATGTTTGGTGTGTTTCCTGGAGGGAAATAGTTTTTGGGGTGCATTTATTAATTAAAATTTGTAATTGATCATAGCTGTTTATGTAACCATTACGATTCCACTGAATAATCCTAAGAGACATATTGATTAGAGGAGGTCATGAGGTTTGAAAATAATTTAACTTTTATCTGAGCTGATCAATTACTGTTATAATGAGTTTGGCCTCCACTGCGTCGACAGGTAATCCGCAGTGAGACCGCATTATGTATAATGGGCTGAAATGCAACGTGCTGAGGCAGTGCTAGACCTGAAGTGGAGAAAGAGATATGAGAGTCCCCGTCGTTAACTCTCGTCTCTCTAATGATGTCCATGTCAGTACACACCTAGCAGGGCGCACTGAGAAAATGATGATTGAGTCTATATCGAGGTTATCTAGTAGAGCAGTAGTATTTTTCGTTTCGACAAAGCAATTTTTTTGTGGATTTTTTTTGAATTAACTGTTTAGAGTTGCGTGATAATATTTTAAGTTTGTTAATGGGAGGTTTTTTGGAAGTATTTGTGAGATGAGGAGTAGACGTGGAGGGAAGAATTGCGTCAGAAAGTGTTGATGGGTTGTTGGTAGTTCGTTGGTAGTGGGTGGAAGTGAGCTTGAGGTTATGTTCTCACTTACTTACCGTACACTTACTTTTTCGTAGTCAAGAACCAGTGGATCCGTTGAGGTCAACGATTTTGATTACTTTGGATGCTTGCTTCGTATATTTTTGTTTTTGTAGGCGTAGAACGATTACGGAGTATTTTAACTTCTTCAACGGGACCTTCGCATATGTTGTAATTTACTTCCCGGAGTAAGTTTGAGGCATGGTTGTTTAATTCGTTGCTTTGCAATGTCAGGCGGATCGGTTTTGGTTTTATTTAAATTACAAAACATATTTTTTCTGAAGTCGGACAAGTTGATGTGAAAAACTTATAAGAAATCACAGTCACATAAACTGGTTTTACCTACTTTTAATAACGGGATTATTTTTGTTCTGCTTTGATATTATGTTTGTTTGCTTTGTTGAGGAGCTTGTGTAAATCGACGTCTTATCTCGAGGAGACTTATTTGTCAACTAGTCGTGGCAATATTTATTACATATGTATACTATTCGCAAGCTTCCATAACAACTACTGGGTGGATAAAAGCACGTTCGTAATGATTTGAAGCATAATATAGGCCGATATAAAAAAAACATCAGTGTCACCAATTTTACAACTTGCTATAACGCTACACTTCCTTGGAGTTGGGGATTTCCAAAAAGTAATTGGGAAGGATGCTGACTTAGGGTTTTCTCGAATCAGAGTTTGTTAAATGTTGTGGGAAATAACTCCTCTTTTGGAGAGAAAGCTCTGGTCACGCTTCATCAATCACAAAAAAAAAAAACGTATGAAGAGATTGTTGCATCAAAACGACAGTTTTATACCACATATGAAATTCCTGGTTGTTCCTGGACGAAGTTGCCTGAGTTTCCATTTATTTAAAACATCACAGTTTTATTTTTAAATATTTATAGTTTATTTTAACATTTCAATTATTTTAATTAAAGACAAAATTGAACCTTCAAAAATGTTATAAGTTAATTACGAGCACGTTGGCATATCAATTATTTTTTCTTTAATATATTCAGATAGAATCTTCATTTTGAAGAATATAACGTCATACCAGCTTTTCAATTCGGCTTTAGAACTTCGGTTAACTCTATCTACCCTCTTGATTTAGTTACAAGCTTCATTAAAGAAAATTTTGGTCAGAAAAAGTCAATCGGTTTAGTAACAGTCGACATTAAAGCTGCGTTTGACGCGGTAGGGCACCCCGTTCTACCTAACTAAACTAATCTCAAGTTTCCTATCACTCAAGTTCCTTCATGTTTCTTTAAATGTATTTGAATCCTACAATAAACCTCTATCTGCTGGTGTCAAGGCTCAGTACTTAGACCGATCTTATACAATATTTACACCCACGATATTCCTATCTTTGGAAGGTGTAAAACACTAATCTTTGCAGAAGATGCTGATTTATAATACTCCAGTGAGAATTATAGTGAAATTCATAATGAGCTTCAAGATGCACTAATCTCCCTGTCTAATTATTTCTATAGGTGGATAATCAAGCTTTACATTTTGAAAACGAAAGCCACCTATTTCACAAAAAGGTGAAATCCTTTCTACCAGATAATGAACTAAGCGTGGACATGACAAATATCAAATGATATAATTGCGTTCGCAATTCACTTAGACAAAAAACTTGTTTTTTCAAAACACATTAGCAAAATTTTAGATAAAACAAACAAAACTATCTGCATTTGGACCGTAGGTCCAAATTTTCTCTAGACATTAACCTAATATTATACAAATCTATAATTGTACCTATTATGTTATATGGTTCTAAGGTATAAGACAGCTGTGAACAAACTCACCTAAAGAAAATCAAAACTGCCCAAAACAAAATATTATTAAAAATTACACTAAACACACCCTTTTATATTTCATCAGGCAAATTTAGAAAATTTAGTCTATAAATTACCTAGTCATGTTTAAGGTTTTTTTTCTCTTGCCTCCCTTTTTCTTATCATTTAAATATTAAGCCAACACAATAAAAACTCTGTAATTATTTAAATACTATTTCTCAGTTGTAAAGATAATCTAAACTCTGACTCATTACTTCAAGCTAGCTTAGGCAATATTTTCGGCTTTTCGTAAATGCGAATAAAGCACATTACTAAACTAAGCTTAACTAAAACTTTTAACCTATTCCAACATCATGTTGGAGCCCCTGATGTTTGAAGGAAACATCCTCCATCTCAGTAGGGCAAATATTTAGTCGTCACCGGATCTGACGTCGGATCACTTGCAATAGTGTCTGTGTTCATAATAAATAAAACCATTCATCATAATTGCGACGGTTAGGTGAGACACGTAAGGGGAATCTATTGATAAAAACAAAAAACACACAAGAAGGGAATAAACTATTAAAACTTAAAATTATCCCTAAGAACTTTCCAAAAATGGTTTCAGAGCACAAATGTTCAATTATTCTAAAGGCGTCATTTACTCCAATGAGTTAAGACGTATGCCAGTAGACGAAATTCTAGAGGAACTAAACCTTCTAAAAGTACATGAATAAAAAAAAAAATTGAAAAAACGAAAGAACGCTCTCAAGGAAACTGGGCTTATAATTATCACATTGTCAAACCCTTATCTTCCGGATCATCTATTCCTCAGCTACGATAAAGTCACAGTCCAACCATATAATCCTTCCTGTGCGGTGCAACAATTGCGCTTAAGGCACATTGGTAAATTCTGCAAACATAATAAAACGTGCGCAATGTGTGCACATGCGACACCAAGTGCTATGACAACAAGCTACCTAGTAATGAACCCAGTGCCTTCGACAGAAGATGCCCGATCTTTTTTAAATTATTACAATACCATTACATTACCATTATTACACCATCTTCATACAAGGACAAGGGTTTAGAATATTACCGCGAAAACAAGTTCGTTGAAAGAATAGGAGTATTAAATATATATTATATTAGTATTAAATATATATTTATTAATAATTAGTTATCTCTGGTTTTAGCCACTTCTATATAGACCTTTTTTTTTTTTTTTTTTTAAATTAAATTATAACATTTAACGCAGTAAACTGCATAACACATTTGTCGGATTTAAAGAATAATGACGTGACAATAAAAATAAAAAAAATAAGCCTTATATAAACTTAATTAATTATAGAAGGCTGTATCCTTCTTAGAGGGAGATCATGTGGGTGCAGCCTCTTCAGTCTACGCCTTGTTGAGATACGGGTGAGGGAGAAAGCTAGAGGATTTGGGTGCGACAAAAGTCTGTAGTGATAGCGGCAGCTGTGAGAATTAATCACCTCCATAACAGTTGGCACGGCAAGATCCCTATGCAGCGTGGTGTTGCGGACGTACCAAGGGGCGCCCGTAAATCTTCTGAGAGCCTTGCTCTGACACGCCTGCACTTTTCTGATGTTGTAGGCAGCAGTAGTGCCCCAAATTTGTATGGCGTAGCGCCAAGCAGGTGCCACTACTTGCAGATAGATGAGCCTTTTATTAGTCAAAGATAACTTATTCAATGGGCCGAGGAGCCACTCCAGTTTCTTGAGCTTTTGGTAGCAGCGCGCTGTAACTACCTCAATGTGTGCACACCAGGTAAGACGCTTATCCAGGATCAAACCGAGATACCGGATTTGCTCCATTTGCGGAATGATGCTTGTGTTGTAAGTCACAACCGCCCAGATGCCTTCCCTTAATATGAAGGTGCAGTGAGCTGATTTCTCAGAGTTTATGGCTATATTCCAGCGCCTGGCCCATGAGTGGAATCTATCCAGGTAGTTGGACAATTTCTCCGCAGCTTCGTTCAGAGAGGCAGAGTTGAATATAACTGCCGTATCGTCCGCGTAAGTAGCAATAATCGAATGCTCATCTCTAGTTGTAGGCATATCAGAGGTATATAAGGAGTAGAGGACCGGAGCTAAGACACTCCCCTGCGGGACACCGCCTCTCATGTGCCTGAAGGTGGAAATTTTATCTCTTACCGCCACAGAGAAGGTTCGTCGTTGAAGAAAGCTTCGCATTAGTAAAAACTGTTTGCCAGGCAGGAGTAATTTTAATTTATGCAGAAGTCCATCGATCCATACACAATCGAATGCTTGTTTGACGTCTACGAAGACTGCAGTGGAATACTGTTTCGTCTCAAACTCAGTAAGTATGCGATTAACGGCTCGATGCAGTTGTTCGGGCGTGCCATGCTGTGATCTAAATCCAAATTGGTGATCAGAAATGGCTTCTTGAACACCCCGTACTGCCAATAATCTACTCAGAACTAATCTTTCAAAAATATTTGAAAAAGTTGGAAGCAGGCTTATGAACCTATATGATGTGACACGGTTCTCCGGAGTACCAGGTTTAGGTATCATGGATTCGTTGCACATTTATACTGTGTGGGAAAATGGCAGATCCGCAGCATGCTGTTGAACAACAACGTCATGAACAACACTCCCTTCCAAGGGAGGGCTTTCACCACCTTGTTGTCGATATGGTCATGTCCGGGGCTCTTCTTTTTTACAATTCTCTCTTACAACACAATATTGCTTTTTTGTGAAACCAGTATCCTATATCAAGGCCAATGTTTCGTCCGTATAGAAGCGCTTAGGCGCTGACATTATTAGCGGATCATTTTCGGCTTTTTAGGACATATTAACAGTAACTTCAGCACCGCTGCCAGATCAACTTGTCTTCTCAACTATGCTTGCAAATTGAAGCAATAAACGCACATTATTTCTTTGAGAAATTTATATATTTGCAGCTTCTTTCATATTATCACACCATTATGAGAAGACCACTTTAATTTTGCACACTTAAAGTGTACGAACACATAATACGAACCACAATTATCAGATTTCATCACAACTAGCCCGACAAAATATTTGTTTGCTCAAGTTTTAAACACTTGCAAACCACTCATAAAAGTACTTTTGATAAGTACCTCTGTGCAGTTTTGAAGAGATATATTATTTTCGGCAGTGTTATTCACAAGGTCCTAATATCTAAATGGTATTAAAATCTTTAAATAAATTTGTTTTTTTACACATCCAGGCAATGTCATTGCCTTTAATCTCCGGTGGGTGGCATTGCTCCTTCAAAGAGGTCCACCACCACAATGTAAGGCAGCTGAAACGCCTAGAAAGCCATCGAAACTTCTGAATATTTCATCTCTGCTGACGTTCAGGCAAGACTATTTTGTCTTTTCAACATTGAAAATAGCGTTAAAATATCTATTTCGCTCCCAGTTATTGACATCATCGTAATTGGTGTTGTTGTCTTATTACACGAGCCTTGGTGGCGTCACTCGCGCTAAAAGTCTACATTTTAATATTAAATTTAAAATTCAAATTTAGTTCGCATTAAATCTTTTCTTATGAAAATCATCTTTGTAAAGTATTTCAAGTTAGCGCCATTGTTTTAAAGTCGTATAAATTCTGACTGCTATAAATATAGTTTAGTAGCGAATATTTCTTTACAGTCCGGGCCAAGAATTTGGCTTATTACTTGCCAACCGCAAGATTTAACTTCCTTAATCAAAGACGAACGACGACAAATAGTGAATTTTGTTTACTCAGGAAATTTTTTATACGCTTTCAGAATCCCTAAGGACAAGTCAAAAATATTTTGTACTTTATTTATCAACTCATTCAACTTGAGGCGCTTACAAAAAAGGTACCTGCAAAGGCAAAAGAATTGGCGTGGCAAATACATGTACATATAAAAAGAGAGCATTGAGAAAAATTGCAACTTGAACAATTTCAAGTTTCAATTCAACTTATGAAAGTGCTCAAGGCAATATCGATTTTATGGTTGCTGTTGGGAAAATTAACTTACCACTATGAAAAAAACCGCCCATCGATTGCCATAGGGAGAGTATAAATTACAAGTAGATTGGTTGCCATTTCGGTGCAGCTGTCTTTTTTGAGTGACAAAGTTTTCGCGCGATAATACCTAATCCAGGCACGTATTCAGTAACAAATGTTGAAAGTGATTCGATAAAGTTTCTTACTCTCCTTTCACAAAATCCTAAATAGCTCTCTTTCTTTTTTGTAAATGCTTATGGATATACTCATATGAAGAGTTACTTACGCCAGCTACTACTGTGTCAAGCTTTATCAATCCCATGAAACTGTTGCTCGCCTAAGTAGCTTCACTTATTTTGACTGCTTATGAATATTCATTTTATGACTTTTAGCGAATGGACAACTATTCCCGTTTTGAAGTAATTATTTATATAAGTAGATATAAAAAAGGAGTATTGCAATAATTGTATTTTAGCGTCCGATATGTGACACGTTCCGCCATCTACATGTCATCCAGATCTATGCCATCGAATTGAGGCTACAAAGATTCAGAGATCATGGCCCTATGATTTCTATGTCTATTCATGTGTCATTGACAGCTACGTAGAATTTATTTTGATACAAATTTAACGTAGTTACTACTTGCAACCTGTATCACGATACCAACATCTTAAAATTTTTCGCTCGGGTTTTTTGATTTGTGCCATATTTGAGGGGTTATACACCTGTCATATGTTACAACCATAAATCATGATTGGTCTTATAGCCGATTGATAGCCTTTTACTAATAATTTTGATAAGAAAATTTTTTTGGAAATATAGTAACCCCTACCCGTTTTAGTTACTTGCATATTGAAATTGTTTCAAATTATAGAAATATAGGTAGATACCTAGTTATTTTTACTGCATCGAGATTAGATTCACGTATTTTAAAACTTTTCTTGTTTGTAAGTGTATGCTGAAAATTTATTCTTCCGGGTGGTATATGACAATATCGTCTGCAAATGTTAAAATTATGTGGTCATTTTATTTTTTATTGTAGGTGAAGTAAAATTAAGAAACAACTGTGGCGGACGAATTGTAGGGCAGAATTTTTTAATTCATATCAAATCAGCAGCACTCAACGATGTGTAACATATGCGCAGGCTAGGAGATGTCAACTAATATTTGTCAGACGGTGTAAACACGAACGCCACGTGCTAAACAACTAATTTGCATACGTTCCGAAGTTCATCCCCGACACTAGGCGTATCTTATAAACAGAAGCCGACTGATAATATGCGACGTTGACAACATTATTATTGCTTTGTCACCAGTCTGCAATGTTTCTTGTTGCAAACTCTATGTTAAAAGATTCGTTCAATAAATAATAAATAAATAAAAAATGGGTACCTTCGACTTTTTCATTTGCTTTTTATACTCCTGGCGCAGTATAACATAGTGAAGAAGTTATAGGATATGCAATATGTAAGTGCATTCTTGATCAGCTCAACAGTACGATTTTTTCTAGAATGTTCACCGTGTATGGCATTGTTCGCAAATGTTCCTATTCCCTGCCGAGTATGAACTGGAATATAGAGGAAAGAATGTTAGTTACGTGGAGGAAGTTATCATCAGCAATGGTAACCAAGTGGCCATATTGAAATAATTTCTCCAAAAACTTGTAGACCCGGGAATGACGTTACGATCATCGGGATGTGTTTTGGTAATGGAAGATAAATTCTTGGGGGACATGATTTCCGGAAAAGGCATTCAGCTTGGTTAGCAGGAAACGCCCGCAGTAAAGTGGATATACGAGGGCGCTTAGGAATTACAGAATTTTTCCGCAAGTTCGTTTAGAATTACAGTACAAGAGCGCAGAGCTGCTTAGCAAACTCCTGAAGAAAAATCGACAGTTCAAATGTGGCAACGAATCTTAAGGAGACTTTATCAACATGCCTGGTGTTAACGATACGCGACCGGTCTAAATTTCATGAAGTGCATACGGACGCTATGTCAAGAAGCAGAATCCTCCATTGCAGAATACAACTACGATATCGTCCACAAACCAGGAAAAAATATACGAATGCAGACGCATTAAGCCGCGTTCAAATCGAAGCGAATTTTAATGAAAACACCGCCCATAAAACAGCAAATGGAGCAACGATTCACTCAGCACTAGAGAACCTTGACGACGGAATATCAATTTCTGGAAAACCTATAAACAACTTCAACTTACAACTAATACTCCGAGTAGGACCAACACCTAGTATCAACTGAATATAACTGAATCGCCCTTCAAAGGTAAAACCCGCAACTCAATCATCGAACAAGTATTCGAGAACATACAGTATCAAATATCCTTCAAAAATACCTCACACCTAACAAAACAATAGCAATCTATACGAGCGATGAGTTATTCAAAAAGGTACAGGAAATATTCACCATATATTTCTCCGAAAACAATGTGTACAAACCATTTCGATGTACGAAGTTCATACAAGACATCAACTAAAAGGATCAACAAGAACAACAAATAATTAGAACATTCCACCAGAAAACCAACCATCGGCGAATAGAAGAAACCTTTCTCCACCTAAAACGAGAGTACTTCTTCACTCATATGAAAAACAAAATAACACAACTAATAAATAACTGCGATGTATGCCAAACTGTGAAGTACGATAGGCACTCACAAAAGATTACACTCGAAACACCAGAAACCCCTTTAAAATGATTAGAGATCCTCCACATCGATATATATAATATCAACTAAAATCAAATACCTACTATAATTGACAAATTCTCTAAGTTCGCCATAGCCTACACATTACCTGGGAGGGACAGTTTAAACATTCTCAAAAAGCTGCGAAATTTATGTTAACCCACGGAATTCCGATGAAAGTAGTATGCGACCAAGGCGCGGAGTTCTCATCAAACATCTTCAAAGACTTCTGCAACCAGTATAACATTATATTATATGCAACCTCATTCCACTAATCAACAAGTAAATCACCTGTAGAAACACTTACCGAAACTTATCGTATAATACTAACAGGAAAAAAACTGGCTTGAAACCATGATGACATCCTCTCGAAAGCCCTCATAACATACAATAACGCGATACACTCCGATACGAATTTGACGCCTTACGAATTTCTATTTGGAACAACTCACGATTTCAACAACACAATAAAATTCACCTCAGAGCACGATTATTTACGAAAACTCAATGCATTCCAGCAGAAATTATACCCAGAAATAAAAGAATTAATATAAAAGAAAACAAGGGACAAAATAAAGAAACTAAATAACGACAGACCTGAACCTATACACCTTGTAGAGAATGATGAGATACATATATAGAAAGGAAAACAGGCGTTATAAAATCACACCCAGATTTACAAAATATAAAGTAAAATACAAGAAAGTAACGCTGATCACAGACAAATAACCAAAAATTACGTAAATCATAAATTAAGAAACGAACAAAAAAAGACTAATCCAATGATATTTTTCGCAGAAAAAAATTAATAATTGTAATAATCACTCTTGAGCATGTGCCTAACAGACGTATTTTCTATCTGCTCCGCATTTTGATTAGCATTTGGTAATTAATTTGTCTATTGCCGTTTTCGATCGTTACTTATATTTATATTATTTCCGGTGTTTGGTTTTGACTTAATTTGTGGTGTACAATTAATTTCACCCATATACATTTTGTATATAGTATTGTTTAATTATTTTGGCAATCACAACACTTGCAATTGGCTTTCCTGTGTATTGAGTTCGATCTAATTTTTTCCAGCTTTGTTCTCCCTTTAAAATTGTTTTTGCTATTAGTCTTTTTCTGATTCCTTCTTGCTTCGATACTGCAGTTTTATTTTGGAATATATGTATTTCTTCTTTGCTCTCTTGAAAAGTATTATGTAAAAACTAATAATTAACCCCACATTTCTCTTTGCATTTTCATCGTCGTCTAGCTGAGAGTATCAACAACCGTAGAACGTCATCCTTATTTTTGTACACTAACGTCATCCTTCGTAATTTTGACTACGTCCTAATTAAAGTCGCTATAAAAAATAACGTCAGTGAAAATAGTGACCATAATGGATTTTATTTTTTTATTGATGTAATTTTTAATGTTATTTAAAATAAATTCATTTCGTTTTCTTACTATATTAACTTAAAATTAGGTATTTCACAGCCTTCTTTCAATTAGCATGGATTTCAAAATATAACATTTTATAACATAACATTCCTTAAACTAATGTAATTAACTTAAAAAGGAACATATGTTTAAACATTTTTGTTCTCATATTATGCAAGAAGCACAAACTTCAAATTTGTGCTCTCCGCACAGGCTTTTATGTCACTTTGCACAGACAACCTTTGTAATTCTTCGTTACTAAGAAGGATAAACTGCGCAAATTTTGCGTTTTCCAGCTTCATTTGCCGGTATTATATTTTCCAAATCGGTGGAATTCTTAAGTGGAAGTTTATTTTGTATATTATTTCCAATATTCCTGGTGATTGTTGGCATATCAAGCCTGTCATATAAATGGTTTTTTACAAGGTCTGTAAAAAGAGTTTTCATATAATTAACGAGATTTAGAGGCTTTTTCCTATCTTGAAACATATTGTGTGAATAAATTATGTACGCTTTTATAAAACAGGTGTTTAAAATTCCGAAATATTAGCACAACGGCCACCATTTCGTCCTTCTTGAATAGCTCATCAGACTGCACATTTTATCGAAAGTATCAACTCCTCCTTTAGTACTATTGTAAAACTCCACCATGGTTGGTTTGACGGTGCTGTTGGGTCAAAAACAATGAACTTAAATATATTATTAAACTAAATAGTCATTATAATTCAAACTAACCCACGCACCAAGTGGAAAGAGAATATAATATACTTTGCTTGCTGTTTCATGCATGTAATAAAAAGAAGTCGTCTGCGAGCAAGCAAAGCAAATTTTTTCTTTGCCTTTGATTTGCGAAATTATCTTTTTTGACAGACCGCCCGCTTTCTAAAGTTTCATGCGGTCAAGAAAAACGCTTCTTGATTCAACATTTTGGCGCCCAACGTGAGGCTCTGTGCAAATTAAGATTATTGCGCAGTCAATCGTAATCTTCGTCGTCGCTAGTCGCCCATTACGGGACTCTACACTGCCCTTGAAGCAGTTCATCATCATCATCGTCATCAGTCGCCCCCTACGGGACTTCTTATCGCTGTTGGAACAGTCCATCGTCGTCATAGTCGTCTCCAGTTCGCTGTTGCGGAACTTCCACGTTGCCATCTACACACCTCTTGCCATCGTCGTCGTTAAATTCCACACTTGGAATTAGCTCCTGTGAGTATCCACATATATACTCATACATACGTACATACATACATATTTATTACATCGACCTTACTGGAATTCTTCCGTTGCTAACGTCGCAACCAGTTTAGCCAATTTCCCGTTACGTTTGGAACTTCAATCGAACATTGTTGTTATTGCGCTGAATCACACCACTAAGCCGTATTTGTCGCTTCGCCGTTGTTGTTGTTTGCCTTTTTACGTTGTCTTTCTTCCATCATGCATCTTCCAGTGTCAGAGCACTGTGAATGCTAGATTTGAAACAAAAGGCTAGTTAACACACATATAGTTATTTGCACTTTGACATATCGGTATTAATACAACTATTATGTCGCTCGAAGACCTTATAAGGCGACGTGCAAATGTTAAGCTTAATATATCGAGGATAAAGGCTGTTGCTGACGTGCGGCAAGATGGAATCCTGTTGTCTCCATTGGAACTACAATGCCGTCTTGATATATTGGATTCCTATTCAAGCAAGCATTGGCCATACAAACGGAAATGTATGGAGCACATTACCACATTCCTCATCAGTGTGTGTTCAAACACAACAGCGTATCAACCAAGTTAAGGGTCGTTTTTGACGCCTCTTGTCGCACATCTTCGCAAGTTTCCTTAAATGATGTACTTTGAGTAGGTCCTACTTTACAAAGCGATTTGTACATTTTATTGCTTCGTTTCAGAACATTTCGTTTCACAATGACCGCAGGCATCACAAAAATGTACAGGCAAGTTGCTGTGCATCCAGACGATCGCAAGTATCAATACATATTGTGGAAACCATCACCTGACTCAAGCCTTCGAACATTTGAACTAAACACTGTCACATAGGGAACTGCATCAGCATCTTATCTAGCTATTCGCAGTCTACACTACTTGGCAGAACAGTGCATTGCTGAATTTACATTGGGTGCTAGTGTCGTTAAGTCATCGTTCTATATCGATGATCTACTTTGCCGAGCTGATGATATTGTGACATTACGAGCGATCAAGGAACAAGTTGTTAAGATTCTTGATCGAGGACTATTTCCTCTGTGCAAATGGCACTCTAATCATCCACAATTCATGAGTGAAGATAGTCTGAAACAACTCTATATCTGCGACGAATAAAGTACAAGCGCGCTCGGTGTGACCTGGAATCACCATCTCGATATTCTCCGTTTTACATTCAAACCTAAACAACTAGAGCCAAGCATAACAGAACGAAATATTTTATCTATTGCATCATCACTCTTCGATCCTCTCGCATTACTATCACCACTCATCATCGTAGCAAAACTTATACTTCAGGAATTATGGCTACTAAACTTAACTAGGATGAGTCTGTTCCTCAGAACTTGCACTAAGCTTGGATCAATTGTTTAGAAACACTCTCGTCGCTCTTATCACTCGAGGTGCCTCGTTACTGTCTACAATCAAACGCTAGCAACATACAGTTACACGTATTCTGTGACGCATCCATACGCGCATATGGTTGATGTGTGCACAAAGGACGTGTCTGGTAATGTATTAGTAGAGTTGCACCCTGGCACCCATTAAAAAGAAATCTTTATGCGAAGATCAAGGTGATTTTTGCTGCTAAAACCACAGCTGTCTACTTATGGTTAGACTCTCAGATCGTATTACATTGGTTGCAGCAACATTCAGTCACACTGTCCATCTTTGTTGGTAATCAAGTATCAACCATACAGGAGCTTACAGTCCAAGCTCATTGGAGATTCATACATACGTATGACAATCCTGCAGATATTGTCTCTCGTGGCTGTTCAATTAACGACTTGCAGAAATCCTTTTGGTTTACTAGGCCTAAGTTTTTACGTGAAACATCAATCAACAATGTTCACTTACTACGAAGGAGCTTGGTCATGCACTGCATTGCATCATTTGGAACATTCAGAGACAATCATTTAGAGAAGATTTACGTTTGCTTAAAAGGGGAAAGCCACTAACCAGCCATTATTGGGTGCGCGAAGGCAAATTTATTTTCTTATCTTTGCTTATGATCGCGGAAGCCCAACTGCTTTGATTTTGTTTTTCAATAGCTATCACTTGGGCATTTGCCCGGCGGAAAATAGTTTTATACATTGAAATTCAAATTCAATTTTTCCGCTAAGCTAGCTCAAAACTATTAATTTTTAGTTATATACATTATTCTGATCAGGACCGTTTATTTCCAAATCCGAAAATCAATTAGCAGTACACCTCGAGTTTGCTTATGGTCAAACCTAGCCCTTACTTAAAAACTGCTTATCTTGCGCCTCGTGCAAGACATCTGATACTGTTTGTCAACGACGCTTATCTTGCGCCTCTTACAAGACATTGAAACTGCTTATCTTGCGCCTCGTGCAAGGCATTTGATCCCGTTTGTCAACACCGTGCAGCAACGACCAGACGACGTTTTAGTAAATGCTTACGAGGCGCAACTGGCATGTTAAGCCGCTGACTATGTGATCGCGTTAACTTATACATACTACATATATTTTTAGTATTTCGAATTTGAAGAAATTTATTGTGTTATGATTTTATATTAATTATTTAGTTGTTAATTATTAATTAATCAATTAACTAATTAATTACTATTAATAAACTATCTTAATTAATTATTTTTAGTATTAGTTATTAATTTTAAAGGTAAAACAGTTATAGTTTCTGTTTTAGAAATAATCAAAAAATAATAATTCAACCATCAGAGCACAGGCCCACAAGAATAAATAGAAAAAAAGAACAGCCCAACGCGTTGAGTATTCAGCATTATAGTGTAACTTCAATTTCAATTTGTTGTAAATTCGATGTTAATAACAGGAATGTAAAAGTACGTCATCTCGACGTTGCGGAAAATCAAGCAAAACCTCGCTCAGAAACTCTCATAGATGCAGGAATTTGGAGGCTAATCAAATTCAGTAATTGGGTATCTCCGATCGTTCTTGTACCGAAAACAGATGGGACTATTTGAATTTGTGGATATTTTAAACAGGGTGCCAATTCACAGCTTGACATCGAACAATATCCTTTACCGGCACGTGAGTTGCTATTTCATATCACTCGAAAAGGTAAAATTAAAAAAAGCGTTACCTTCAACTGGAATTAGATGAAGCCTCAAAGAAAATAATGGTTGTGAATCGCCGTGAAGTCTATTCCAATACCAACGGTTGCCATATGAAATAGCAAATGCTCCAGCTATATTTCAACGCTATCTTGAACAACTTCTACATAATACAGAAGGGTGTGGGAATTATCTGGACGATATAATTATTTCTGCGCCTACAATCGGTGAACACATGCATCAAATTAAAGGTATATTTCGCATTTTTCAAAATAATGGCATAAAATGCCAAGAAGAAATATGTTTCTTCTTAAGAGAAGAAATAGAATATTTGAGAAGAAGAATCAGTGCAAAGGGCATTCTTCCAGATACCTTAAGAATAAAGGCTGTAGAGGATTTGACACCGCCTACTAATCTTTATCAGATAAAGGCGTTTATGTTAAAGGATAATTATTATTGCAATTACACACCGAACTACACCCAGTTAGCCGACCCTTTAACCAACTTCGGAAGAAAAACGTATAGTTTCAGTTTGGGCAAGAGAAGCAGCAAGCTTTTGTGACATTGAAGTTGCACATTGTTAATTCTACCGGACTAGCTCACTTTAACGAATTATTAAAACTTGTCTATCTACGGATGCGTCCTCATTTGGCATTGGGGTGGTTTTGTATCAATTCTGCCAGATGGCAAAGAAAAAACTATGAAGTTACAGCCAAATTGAAAAAGAACTCTTCAATATTATTTGGAGTAAAGAAATTTCACCAATATCTGTTTATATTAATTACTGATCATAAACCATTGGTTACAATGTTTAATCCAAGCAAGCATTTGCCAACAATGACTTCCAACAGGCTTCAGCGTTGGGCTATCACTTTAATGGCCTACAATTTCGAGATTCGTTATCGACCTACCAACGCACATGGCAATGCAGACGCACTTTCACGCCTTCCTATGAGTTTAGGTAATGAGTTCGATAAAGGGAGTCTATGCTAAAAAAGGTTTATAAGTTTGAACCTCTTGATTTGAAGATAGTTCCGTATTTTAATCGCAGATTCGTGCTAACTAATAATGACGACGTCCTCTGTCTACACTCAGATGTCAATCGCATTGTGATTCCTCAAGTTTTTCGACAGGATATCACCCAACTCCTGCATGATGTTCACTGGAATATATTCCGTATGAAACAGCACGACAACATTTTTGGCGGCCAGGTATCGACGAAGATATTGCACATCTGGCAAAAACCAGTACCATCTGCAAAATAAACAACTCAGCGCCAGTAAAAGAATTTCAGAATTGGCCAAAAGCAACTTCGGCCTGGGAAAGAGTGCATATTGATTTTGATGGACCAATATTTAATTCGATGTGGCCAATATGCGTAGATGCATACTCTCAGTTCCCATTCGTGACACAAGTGGCTACAATTACTACGGAAAACGCCATAAGAACACTGACAGCTATGTTCGCCGTTGAGGGATATCCAAAAACTTTAGTAAGGGGCCACAACTCACAGCAGAATCTTTTAAACAATATTGCCAGCTACATGGAATCAATCATGTAACTGCCGCCCCGTTCCACCCAGCATCTAATGGACTCGCTGAACGTTTTGATCAATCCTTCAAAAATTTAATCAGCGAAAATTTTCAACAAATACTGCGGTTACTACATATATCGCCTCGTACCGCTTCACCCCAAATTTAGAAGGTACAAGTCCCTCTTCAAGGCTTTCTGATCTATACGGGAATTCTCCAGAACATCAGCCATGTATTGAACAGCAACTTCAGAGACGTCAACCGGCAAATTCTATCAGATGCAGCACACGAGTAGATAAAGAAGTCACCCGTTATAAGGCTTCGGAATTCAGAAACAAACGTTAATTTGTGGTAGGAGATGTGTTATATACGCACATGAGAACACACTCAATATCTCTCTCTCATTTTCAACTATTAGTTATACGTAGAGTTAACTAATTATATGAGAACATACACTCAACACGATCGGTTTATTGGCGGACACGAAGCTGCAGCATATCGCTTGGATTCATATCGCATATCTTTAATCGTCCCTAGGTTAAATTTGTATGATACTTATTTTCCCGATTTTCTTTGTATTCCTTGTCTTTTACATAGCTACAATATAAGTCTAAATAAATTGTCCCTTTTTAGTAGTAAAGTTTTGTTATTAATTATACCCTGTATGGAACTACTGTACATAAAGGGAAACATGTGTAAGTTGATGGCGGATCGAGGGACGGGATGCCTCACACCTCTTTTTCCAATCCCTTAGTGTGGTATGGAGACCAAACAGATTTCTACAGTGTAGAGGGAGACTTTGGTGTAAGTAATGTAAACTAAAGCCATGGGGTGTGACGCCCACAAGGGGCTGGTCTTTAGGTTGACGCCAGTTTAAGCAACTAGTCATGATACATCAACAACAGCCTCGGAGAAGAAACGAATTTCGATGTCGACCAATGCAACGTTTAAAGGACTATTATCTGAAAATATGGACCTGGAATAAATTGACTATGCTGCAGACGGGAAAAATGGAAGAGATAGCAGATGAGTTAATGAGATACCAAGTGAATGTTTGCTCAATGCTAGAAATTAGATGTAAAGAAAGCGGAGAAGTTAGAAAGAAAGCTTTTTCGATATTCTACAGTGGTTTGGAGTCCCAAGGCCAAAGGGTAACGGCTTTTTACATCGATAGTAAAACAAGGAAAAGCCTAATGAATTTTCTCCCTATCAACGATCGATTATGCTGCCTAAGACTGAAGGGGAAATTCCAAAATATTTCCATTGTAAATGCATACGCACCGACCCATGGAAGTACTGACAATATTAAAGATACATTTTTTCCTCGAAGAGCTATTTAGCAAAAATAGTAAACACGACGTTTCGCTTTTAATTGGCGACTTTAATGCAAAGGTTGGAAAGGAGGAAAACATAATCAAAGATGTTGCTGGAAAATTGTCGCTACATGATAACACAAATGATAATGGAATACGCCTATGCAAATTTACAGCCTCACACAGTGTATTTATAAGTAGCACCAGCCACAGATATAAACGGATTCAACTCCAGATATGGAGAATACCAGGCAGTAATGCGGCTAACCAAATCGACCATGTAGAGAGGAGGCATACCATATCAGTTTCAGATGAGCGTTCATATAGAGGTGCTTGTTGTGATTCGGACCAGTTTATCGTGAATTCTAAAATATGCCAACGAATATCGAAAGTAAATTACTCTAAAGGTTATGAGAAATTAAAATTTAATGTAGCAAGCGTTAATAAAAATAATGCACTGATAATAAATAGAAAAACACAGTAGAGAATAATATAACAAATGATGTCGTCACCTTTGCCGGAGAAAGCGTTTTGAATATTAATGACCATTGCAATAATATAAATGATAAATATCGCAAAAGTTACAATCGGCGAGAAAAGACCAGTGACGAATTAGTGGTATGATGAAGGCTGCAGAAAAGTAATTGGGATAAAACAAGATGAAAGAAGAAAATATACTGAGAGAGCCACTAGAGCAAACTATGAGAAACACCAAGAAAAGAGGAAATAAATTAAGAAACTTATAAGGAAGAAGAAAAAGATGTTTACGAACCAATAAGTTGCGCAAATTGAGAAGTATTTTTCTGAAAATAATTTTATGGCCATGTATCAGAATATAAAAAGGCAAACCAAAGCCTTCCAGCCAAGAACCATTATATGTAAGGGCAAAGATGGTTCTACAATTAGTAATAGAAGGCAAATAATGGACAGATGGAAAGAGCACTTCTCTGTGCTACTTAACAGATACACGGATGAATATATTGATGACGAGAAACACTAAATATATACTGCTAAAACCTATGCCGAAGAACCAACCTTGGAAGAGGTGAGAGCAGCTACTAAACTAAAAAATGGTAAAAGCAGTGGCGAAGATGGAAATGCATACTTTAATTATAAGTATATGGCGTACAAATAAAATACCTAATGGATGGTTAAATAGCGTAATAGTACCTATACATAAAAAAGGCCATAAGGCTGAATGCCAAAACTATAGAGGAATGTCCCTTCTCAATACTGGCTATAAGGTATTTACCAACATTATATACCAAAGAATAAATGTCTACGCCGAAGAAATAATGTATGAGTACCAATGTAGTTTCAGAAGCGACAGATCAGCTGTTGACCAAGGTTTTGTGGTAAACCAAATATTTGAGAAGTTTTATGAACACAATATAGACCTTTTATGCCTTTTTGTGGACTTTAAGCAGGCTTTCGATAATATAGATAGAAAACAAATACAATTCTGTCTGCAAATGCTTGGTATTCCATTGAAACTGTTCTATAACTAGTTCTATAACTAGTTGTCTGCACTTTAGAAAACACGACCAGTAAAGTACTAGTTCAAGGTGAAGTATCTGAGTCTTTCAGAGTATTGTCCGGAGTGAAGCAAGGAGATGCTCTGTCTTCTTTAATATTTAATCTAATGCTTCGTACAGTTATTAAGAGGATGAATTCAGATGGAAACATATCAATCCCAGAAAAAATCTTCAAATTTCGTGATATAAAAATCTTAGTTGCCAATAACTGTTACCAAAGATTCTGACACAATATTTTCCCCTTAGAAGTAATATTGAAGATATATTTATAGTTTTCCATTTATAATGCAGTTTAATTTTGTATAGGTGAATTTGTTCCATTTTTAGTTGTCTATAATAAAATAAATAATAAAACTTTTCCTACTGTTGCCATACGATATCTAGCTAATTTGAAGATATTTTAAAAATCACGATTTCTTCTCTGATTGTTGCGATCTTCAAGTCTCGATGGATAACAGAGTTCCGGTCATACAAGTGTACCTTACGACGCTCCGCAGTAGCATTAACTAAGACCTCTGAAGAATTTCTTGGTTTAAATTTGATTTAGTGCCCCAAATTTGTGTACCGTAAGACCTGGACTTGTACAGTGAAAGCTTTTGTCGGTCGTTGAGATTCGAGTTCAACCTAAAGAGCCAACACATTCAGGTCCAGCCGCATTCTCTTGGCCATGATATGAGGTTGCTAATTGAAACCCTTGCATAGCGTCAGTCCCAGGTACTTCATACTAGCGCTTGTGGGAAAAGCGACATTGATTTGATGTATGAGAAGATGAAATATACAGTAAATAGTAGAAAAATTAATTTGAAAGGTTTTTGGTTGTACCAGTTAGGAATGTTTTGTTATTTTCAATAAAATTCAATTTTAATATGCGTATCCTATCTAAAGGAATACGTTACGAATAGCACAGCGACATTAATTTCAATTTAGTTCCACGCCAAAAACATCGCGAATTGAAAAAGTTTTGCTCGAAAATTAATGAAATAAATTAAAAGCTGTCAGGAACGTACTTTTATATTAAAAGTAATGATAAGAAAATAAATATGCTAAGCGTCCCATCCAACTTTTTCTTCATTCTCACTTAAATGGATTTCATTTAAGAAAGCTCCAGAAAGTTAAGTAAGAATACCGAACGTTAAATGGGATGGATGCTGGAACTGAACTGCTTTGAAAGTGTGTGTTTGAAGTGTTCAATCTGCAAAAAAAAACTACTTCAACTGTACAAATAAAATAGGATTACCATGAAGTGGAAGAAAAAACCAAGAAGTACGTTAAAATCTCTTGTGCTTCTATTGCGATTAAAAAGCATTTCATTAGAAGAAAACTAACAGGATTGCTGAAAGTTTATTAATTTGCAGTGAAGTCGAAAAGAGGCAATAAAAACCCTATTCATCATGAATGATTATGTTAATTAATCAATTTTTCTGTAACGAAAGAAGTATCAATTGAAATAAAATGTATGATGTGACTATCATTAAGCTTTTATTCGTCACTTGTAATAAGCATTGGTGCACTTAAGCAATAATACGGGTTCCAACAATAAGGTGGATTACTTATTTTAAAGTCGCGGTTATTGTGAAAGCATAGAAGTATTAGTTTGTAGATTAGCAAAACCCTCCTTGATATTTCTGTAGAGTTTAAAGTCAATGTATATATATACATATACAAAAGTGGGTTTATCGACTTTCACTATGTCTAATTTTGTTACATCGCACTATGGGCAACTTAACCGATTTTGATACCGAAAACCCATTTTTCGAAATTGTTCAAAATAATATATCTCCACAGTCATTCTATAAAAAACACATTCAAGCATAATGTTACATACACGAAATACTTACATTCTTTTTTATTTTAGAGAATATTAAGAAAATTTTGTGGAATTTCCTACCTACACAACACACTCAAACTTATCACATTTCGCACGCAAGGGAGACAAAGAAAACCAACACAATATCATATACGTATCATACCTACACAAGCCACTCAAACAATGGCTCGTTATTGATTTTTCTTGTCGAGTCCAACAAAATCAATTTTCGGTTGTGGCACCAAGCAAAATACGTATCAAGGTCGAATGCAGCGAACGTTCACAGGTATTGAACACACAAGTTTCATAGGGAGCCAACACGAAATTTGGAAATGTAGATTGCGCAATGTAAGTCGGCGTGGCCGACTCGAAGCTAGAGTGTCGAGCGCATTTTTGTTGCTGCGTGCATGTGCTGTGCAGCTGCTTGTATTGATTTTGTTTTTCAGTATCTATCACTTGGATATTTTGTGTCTTCTTTCCTTGTCTTGTGTTCGGCAAATAAGAAAAACAAAAACAAGTGGTCTACCCTATTGCTTTTCCTTTCGTTCTTGAATATCTCTTGGGCATTTGCTGTTTCTTGCTATTTTGTCTGTTTGCCTGAAACTGTGACAATGCCGCCAATGGCAAACAGAAAAGGACGCAAAATCAAAACAAGCTAACAAACAGCATGAGCGTACCCCACGTTCAAACTGCTGTTAGCACAAAAAACAACAACGCATACCTTATCACATCATACAACAGTTCAAACAACTGCATCAACAACAACAACAACAGAGAATCTAAAGAAGCTTCACTTACCGCTAATTTCGAAAGAGAGAGTTCATACTCTCTAGCAATTCAGCAAACAATTTCACAAACACAAAGTAAAAACGCATCATCAATACAAACAAACGCAACCTTCCGCTCTACCGCATAACTAACTATCAAGAGCTCTAAGGCCACAGGTAAAATGCAGCCTCTGTCGTGGAGTGCACAATGTTCTTCACCAACGACGCCGCTCTCCTCTTTTCCACCAACATCAACTACATCAACTACTACAAAAACGCTCGCTCTGGCTTCTGTTGGAGTATTCACAACAACAGCAACAACAACTATAACAACCACCATGTAAATCCACAGTAAGTACAACAACAACAACATCAAGTAAGCACTACGATACACAAAATATAAACAACGCCAACACTAAAGAGTCCAGCTTAAAGAGAAATAGGAGCAAACAATCTCCCAATAACAGTGCTAAACAAAACAACTTCTTGACCTAGGGCATGAAGTCATAAACATCCATAATGTACAACAAAAAGTCACGATTAAACCGCTTCCATTATTCTTCATTGAATTGAAAAACAAAAAAAAAAAACAAAAATATTTATAACATAACCACACTACTCTGCACGAAAATCACTTTTGAGCCCCCACACCATAAACGAATAATATCACAATGCTCAAATTGTCAAAAATAGGGCCACACGACAAATTTTTGCACCAGAGATCCGATCTGAGTCAAATGCGGCAGTAAACACAAAACAATCGACTGCAAAATTGAAGCCAACGGTCAAATAAAATGTGCATTGTGCGGTGCTGCACACACTGCAAACTACATAGGTTGTGAGATATACAAGGCACTGAAAATAAAAAGATTTCCATCCCTTAGAGAAAATAGCCCCCTAGTTCTGGCTGAGACAGTAGCAGTAGCTCCAATCGAGACTCAAAACGTACACAAAATTAAGACCGGTTTATCGTACGCAAAAGTAGCTAAGGATAAGAATGACAACAATAATGGCGAAAAGAATAAGGAGGAACAATTCACGAATCCAACCAATGAATACATAAGTACACGCATTGACATAAATAATGATATTACTTAGATGAAAGACCTGATGAAACAATTGTTTCAACAAGTCACAAATATGATAAACGTCATAAAAATTCTCATGTCGAAGATGGACAAACAAAATAGAAACTAAATTAAGGATTATAACTTGGAATGCAAACGGACTGAAAAACCATATTGACGAAATACAAATACTTCTTTATGACAACAGCATTGACATAGCCCTAATCTCGGAGACACATTGCACAAACAAACACGTCATACAAGTTAGAGGGTACAAAGTGTATACCACAAACCACCCCAATGGCACAGCGCACGGTGGAACAGCCATAATTATTAAGCAGTGCATAAAGCACGACGAGCTTGAGCCATATCAGCAAAACTACATACAATCGACGAACATTCAAATTAATGATATCGTAGGACCACTCATAATATCTGTTGTATATAGCCCACCAAAATATTACAGACACAGAATATAAGAATTTCCCCAACTCTCTTGGACAACGCTTCATTGCAGCCGGTGATTACAACGCGAAACACACTATGTGGGGATCGAGGCTAACGAACAAAAAAGGCAAAAATCTCCTCAGCACTATGCAGTTCACAAACTCTAAACACTTGCGTATAGGCGAACCAACATATTGGCCAACAGACATTAATAAAACACCTGACTTGATAGATTTTTTCATCACAAAGAACCTGGACATTCGGAAATGTAAAATCTTATCACTATTCGATTTCTCGTCAGACCACAACTCTATAGAACTAATATATGACTCGCACGTCATGCCTACACATGCAAACAGACTTTTGTATAACAACAGAACTGACTGGCATACTTATAAGGAATACATTGACATTAATTTAATGACCGATATCCCTCTTAAATCATATGAGGACATCGAGTCAGTGATAGTACTCCTGAATGACACCATTATGAAAGCAGTCATACAATCGACACCAAAAAAGAAGCAGCAAGACTGGACACTACACACAACCTAAACTACGACGATTATTAAATAAAAAATATATACTGCGGAAAACCTGGTCAACCGCAAGATTGACCAGGAAGATAGTATGACATGGCTAAGGTTAAATAAATGATTCAGGTATTAAAAAACCAACAATTAAAATCATATCTCCAGAGCTTAACGCCCACGAGTCAAACGGACTACTCTTTATGGAAAGCTACCACAGGATGGACAAACAAAAGTAATCGTCAGGCTTCTCTAAAGATGAAAAACGGGTTATGGGCAAAGACGAACCTCGACAAAGCTAAAGTATTAGCTGACTACTTCGAAAGCGTTTTTGGAAAAGAAAAATGAATAAAATACATTATTCGTTATAAAGATATAAATAAGTAAATTTGATTTAAAATGCATATTTTGCGCTAGCTTGGTACGTTAAAAATCGAAGTTGAATACAGCTAATTCCACCCTTACTACCAGGCAAGCAGAAAAAACAGCAAGCAACTGCAAGTGTCTCATGTGAAAACGATATCAAACGAGCTGCGCTACAGCGAATAGAGGAAAGATAAAGAAATAAATTTTGTCTTCGCCCAACAACAAAGCGTGTGGCATTTGTTTTTTCCTTATTTGCCGAACATAAGGGAAAACAAAGAAAAAAGAACATTGAATTGACTGTGTTGTGAAGTGGGGCGCGTGCGGGAATAAAAATTCCTCTTTTTTGCTCACGAAACAAAAAAGTCTAGACCATTTGTTTTGTTCTTTATTACTGATCACAAGGAAAGAAGAGTAAAGAACACAATACAAACTAAGGATGACGAAACTTGCTTTGCGCGATTGAGACTCGAACTTCTGAGACTGTGCGTATTCCTCGTACAGTCAAACATCCAAATCTCGAATCACCATAATTCATAACAAAAGTTCAAATTATGGTGATATTCGATTTATGGAAGACATATTTTTTTGATTCTTCGCTATAAATGCACTCAATTTTGGTCATGGAAATATTCGACTTCTAAAAGTTCGACCAATGGAAATTCGACGGTAGTTGGAAATTTCACTTGGGTTTCTTTGGTTGTTCAATGATTATGCATTCACTGTACTTGCTCTTGAAATGTATTTTGTTTTCTGCCACAACCGAAAATTGTCTTAAAGAAGTTGAATTCAAAAATCAAAACTTGCCATTGTGTAAGTGACCTTGTTGTGTAGGTGTGGTACGTGTATGAGATTGTGTTGGTTTTCATTGTCTACCTTGCGTGCGAAATGTGCTCAGTTTGAGTATATTATGTAGGTATGGTGCGTATATAAGATTGTATTGGTTTCTTATTGTGTGTATCAACCGGAATATTTTTGTATGATTTTGTTTTAGAATCATGCCTTCTTTTTTTGCTGGCCGCCTGGTATTTTCATTTCATTCATGCATATGAATATAGCCGAAATGCAAAGCATCCATGCTGATATGGGCTCGATTTCGTTTTTAGTGTAGAATTAAAGAAAGCTCCACACAATTTCCTTAATATTCTCTAACACCTTGCAAATAAAGAACTTTAAAAAATTGATTTTTGTTTTTATTTCGTCTTTCTTGTGTTTTTATAATTTACTTATCATTGAATATTTTCTCCTTTTACGGATGTTCGACGATCGTCCATTTGCAAATCCAAGCAAACCAACAGAAATATGTTACGCTGCATAAGTTGAACAGCCTACAATTCTGTTGATGTACACAATCAGTGTAGGAGTCTCTCCGGCCATTTTTTTGAGAGAGAAATGTAACCTCTATATGAATGAATACTCTTTGGAACGAAGGTTCACGAGCCTCACGTTTGCTTACAATCCTAACGGTTATCCACAAACCTCACGTTTGTTTACGAGCCTAAGTGTTGTTCACAAGCAGAACTTAATGATAATGAAGGAATACACTATGAAGAGTGAAGGACTTGTGCTTTACACATTTTGAGCAGAGCGAATGTTAAGCAAAACAATACACAAGCATTACTACCTTCACGTTCATGAAATATTTTGTTTCGTAAGCTTAAGCTGCACATCTCTGAACGCCACAGCTACAGCTGTCCATGGGAAAACAGTTTTTTCTAAATGTACACCTCCTGCTTTCAGTGTTTGTCCTTGAGATTTGTTAATTGTCGAATGCTGCTTTCAGGGGAAACTGGCATTTTTTAAACTGGAATGGCAAGTCGGTCGGAATTATTGGAATACGAGAAATTAATAAATCTTCTCCTTTTCCTATTCCTGTCATAATTTTTGCTCTTATAATATTGCGACCTAGGTGTGTTATTTGTAGCCGTGTGCCATTACGCAATATTGGTGCGTCAAGATTGGATTAACAGTACTGTCACATCAACTTGCAGCCTTAAATTATGGGAAGGGACCCCTGACCATTCCAAAAAGTTGTGTGACTCCAGAGGGTAGGATGTCACTTGCTCAGTGTCCACGATATTGCCAACGGAAAGATAGTCAACCACATCACTTTCCACATGTGACATGATTTCATCGTTTATGTGCACCACAATTTCATTTGTCGGTGCTAAAATCGCCCTTTCACACAGCCATTCTCTGTTTTCATATTAGTTCTCAGATCGGGATAGGCGTTGCTTCAAATCATCTATGTTATGGACAATATTAAAGAATTTTCGATTCAGTGGAATCGTACCGTTACTATCTGGTACTATACGAACTTCTCCGATCGCATTTATTTTTCATAATCCGATCTAATCGATTGCTCTTTGTGGGATATCGTACAGTTATTAATCCACGCTCGCTTTTTACTAATGTTACTAACTGGCATTTCGTCATGAGCTAAGTTTAATGGCAGTTTAGGTACAGAATGTGCAGTTCGACCACCATTGCGCAGCGTAGCAGCTAGTCCAGAAGAGGCTACAGCAACTTCGTCTCCTTTATCTTTGCTTATTTGTGCTAAAAGGATATTTCAAAAATGTTTTGCAGGTAACTCCTGGCGCATCCAAAAAGAACAAACCACCTGCGCTATTTTCAAGTTTTTTTACAACAACATTAAAAACTAATCCTATTTCTGTGTTTAAACTTAGAAACAGACTCAGTTATTTGTTGTTGTAAAGAAGCGGAATCGTAATCCAGTTCTCCTATTAAATCACTGCAAACTTCTCCGGTTTTTTGTGGCCTACTCATCCCAAAATCAAATCTTTTCCAGTAATAGTAAAAGGACTTGATCTTCAGTCTTTGTTAGAGCCACAGTGTAAATTAAATCATTGTATTGAATGTTTGGATTATGTTCTTTTAAGCTGTGTAAAATCAAACCAAAATTCCAAAGAAATAAAGAAAAACCAAAATTTCAAGAATACAAATCAGCCAAAGAATAATTATTTTCCTTAGCATGAATAAGAGCATTGTGTCAGTTTTTACGCATTATTATACATCGGTATATTAATCAATCGTGTGCGCAATTAGGTGCAAAACAAAATTCAATTTTTTTTGTGCACAGTTTGGTGCCAAAGGAAAGGGCTCTCACCCCACGAGACCTACTTCACCGTTTTTATGTATCTTTCGGAACACATATTAGTTTCAGTTGGCGTTCGCGTTTGTGCATAATTCGTGGGCAAAAAAATTTGATTCTCTTTGTGCGCAATTCGGTGCCAAAGACAAGAACAACAATGCAAACAAACAACAACAAAATCAAACATCAAACAGTGACGTTAATATTGCACATGCAAACAGTGTTTAATTATACCACATGTCATTGCCAGTGCGGTAAATTATAATAATTAATCAGACTTGAGCACAATCGTGAGTCTCTTTGTAAGCTTGCTTAAAGACGGTCGCGATTCTGTGTATCAATTTTTTTTTTCTCGTTCTCTAGTGTGTCACGAATTGTGGGCCTTGTTCGCGTGTAAAGGTCATTGAACTGTTTGTTTTCGTTTTAATTGCCTAATCACTGCCTGTGTTGTGTTAAATTATTATTAATTTAATTTTGATTGTTCCTGTTGATCTACGCGTGTGTAAGATCAGCTGTCTGTAGAAAGCTTTCAATGCTAAAAAACCCCTTTGAAGCTTCGGATAACTTTTTAAACTTTTCAACAATTATTTTGAGAAAAACTTTAATATGCTGCCTAAGCCAACTTGGGAAGCTACACTAATGGATCATGATGCCGGCATCGAATCCACCACACAGCTTCTGATGTTCAGAAGAAATTCTGTCTTGCTAATGGCAAAAAATCACCCGCAAAAGGGCTACTTGTGGATCGTCCAAAATTAAGCGTAAGCAGTATAAAAATACGAATTCTGTCGTTAAGGGAATGTTAAATTGCTTGCCGGCTACATCAAAAAATATAAATACTTCCTATAATAACCTCAAGAGGTTAAGGTCCGCAGACCCCCACCAATAATTATTTCTCAGGTGTCCAATATTAACCTTCTATGGAAAGATCTTGACAAGTGGGTAATCCCGAGGACTATCAAACAAAGTCATATTAAGATTGCGTCCAAATTTTTTGCAAGAATGCTGTCACTCTTAGAACTGTTGTCAAGAAGTTGGAGAAAATTAACGCTGATTTTCATCACTACCAATTGCATGAGCAACGTGCATTGAAGATTATCGTAAAAGGTATTCATAACAGCTCTTCTCAAGACCTAATCAAGAGCGAACTCGCAAATCACGGGCACATTATTAGACATATCCACAATCCGGTTTGCCGCAAGGATAGAAATGAGATATATATAATCTTCATTGATAGCAGGCAAAAAGTTACTATTGAACCCCAGCCTAAGTTAGACGATCTTGTTCAATGCCACCGTTGCCAAAACTTTTGTCAGACAAAGGCTACTGTCATAAGAACTCGTCAGTTGAATAAAAAAAACTGCATATCAACCTGCTAAATATGTTAATTGCCAAGGTGATCATACTGCTAATTATAAAGGATGTCAAATGTATCAATCACTAAAAAGAGAGATAAGCCAAATGTTCGATTAGTGCCTGGTGAGTCTTCAAAGCCTACTACTAATAAGGCCAATGTAGCAGAGACTAAAATATCTATTCCTCCTGTGCAGCAAAACAATAAATAAGTCAATTCATCCTTTTCATATGCTGACGCAGCTAGAAATAACAAATCACCCAGTTACCAACGCCGCTCTGATGCTCCTCATGACACCCCGGGTTAGTCTACTCCGAGTCTTGAAAACTATATCCGGCTAACCACCCTTCTTATGATACTCTAGGCGGAGCTGCAGTTGTAGTACGTTCAACCATCAAACACCATCCCCTCCAACCAATATCCACCGACAATCTTCAAATTGCATTTATTAAAGTATATTTGGGTCAAGAACTTATATTGATCTCAGCTCTATATTGCCCCCCTGGGTTCTTATGGAACAGCTACATGCAGTAGTAATAGTAGTGGCTTTTTATTTTAACAGTGTGGTATATATACATTACGTAGTAAGACTGATTGTGCTGCAGTGAGTCCAACCAATATAAAATCATCTTATAAGCTGACAATTAATTTAGTAGATTTTAAGACAAAACTCCTTGCTGTCTGCCTAGGCATATGCTTATAAAAACCGAATAAAAACTAAAATTATATATATATCTGTAAGTGAATTCCGATAGTTAGAACTCCTTTGTCAACCCTCCCATTTACTAAACCCACCGGCCCCGTTTTAGCGAGATAGTGAATCGTTCAACGTTTGGGTTTTCTCCGGGTATAATACATAAATAACTTAAATTATTACATACAATTTTACTTAATTATTAACTTCGTCTGTCATAATTTTTCTGTATTTTATAGCTAGTTTTACATAATTTACTAGATTTGCCCAATTATCATCTCCCATACCATTCAAAGTGTCTATAATTCCATTCTCTGTTAGTTGAGATTTCCCCAAGTACTTACATCTGAATTCTCTAAGTACTGCATATCTGCCAAGAAAGTGCCGTATATTTTCTTCCTCTTTCATATTGCATAATGTGCATAATCTCGTTCTGCTCAGCTGGTGTGGGCTCCCATTTAACCATAGGAGATCACCTCGCACCTTCATTATCCACGATATTGTGCTTTGCGTTCGACTGTTGTTACAATATGTCACTCCTTTCCTTAAGTCTAGATCTTTGTATACACGTCTTTCAATGCTTATTGCCTGGCTTAAATAATGTTGTACCTGTTGATATTTTATTGCCACTAACAGCACATTTATTAGACCATGCCCTCCGAGTTAATGCGTTTGTTAAGTGTATGCTAAAATTTTGCATATAATCCAAGAGTTGTGTATGCCAGAGATTTCCTTTTGTCATTAATACTTTTTTCAGAATATGTGGCAATCTATTGCAGTTGCAGTTATATAAAGTTCTTGTTATGTATTTTAGGTGTAAGTTTATCGTGTATAAGTAGGAGTCTTCGATTCCTGTTTCTATGGCAATTATGTAGTTAGGAGTGCATTCTGGCAATTGTAATACCCGCTTGACGAAGTATCTCTGTAATGTATATACTTCATTGTAGTATTAATAAACCTACACTTGGGCTCCATAAGTTTGGATGGACCTACATGCAGCACTAAAAAGATTCCATTTTGCAGTCAGTGTGATATTTTTTGCCAAGAAATGATTTCCAGGTCGAGTTTATTGCTATCTTTGACTCTACCCTCTTGTTTAAGATATGGGTCACAAATGACATATTCGGGGTCAATGATACTCCTAGATATTTTTATTTGGTTACCACTTTAACCTCCGCTTTTTTAAAATATCACTTTTCTTCGGCTGATGGTCAACCGCCTCTAAGGAACGTCATTATCTCTGACTTATTAAGGTTAACATCCATTCCCCAAATGTCACAGTATGCTTCCAATCTATTTATCATAGACTGCAGCGTCTTGATGTCGTCTGCAAGGATCACTATATCATCTGCATACAGCAGGAGTCTTATATTCATATTATCGACTTGAAGTCCACCCCATAGATTGTCATGGAGATCGTTTAGATATATATTGCAAATAGCAAAGGTGACAGTAAACGTCCCTGTTTAACCCCACTCTGGGTTTGGAACTTATTAGACAATTAGGTTCCATACCACACTTTTAGTTTGTTTGTATATGGTTCCAATGAATTTTACAATTTTAGTTGCAACGCCTAATCGATGAAGTTTAAAAATGGGGAGGTTACGTGGCATTCTGTCGAACGCTGCTGTAAAGTCTACAAAAAATGCTCTATGCATTTCTGAGTTTTTCTTGCTTTTTCTGAGCAAACTTTAATTGGACTATTGCATATATCTTGTACATATTGTCAATCGTTGAATATTTTTTCCTAAATACAGCTTGATATTCATTAAGACTATTATTTTTAGTAACCCAGGCTGTAAGACGCTCATTCGCAATTCTCATCAAAATTTTGTCTGAGCAGTTCATAAATGAGATTCCCCTGTAATTCTCGGATTGGTTTGGATCTCCCTTTTTAAAAATGGGAAATATTATGCTTGTCATGACGTCGTGTTTTGTCGCATTTAGATGTACATTTAAATTGCACACGTATCTTTCTTAGATCTGATTTTTCCATATCCGTTTGGGCAAAAGGTTTAGATTTCGCATTGGTGTAGTTATTGTGTCAATTTTTAGCGTTAGGTGGATGTGATATGACCATATTTTATATTCAATAGCGAAATCCTCGACCATTGCTAGAATATCAAAGGAAATTGGTACTGTTCAGTATATTGCTCGATATGTGTCTCTATTAATGCAAATATGGAGGATTTGGGTATTTTCCTTCATTGACCCGTCGGTCTCACTCTACGACTTCTTTGGTGGCGTTTTACGCGATAGTCTACCTTCCCCACTCTCACTGCTATGCTTTGGAGTCGCAAAGGAGGGGTTTTTTGTTGTTAAAGCCGTCTGTGTGCCCACATTCATTTTTAGCGTGACCGCGTTTTCACAGCTGTCGCAGTTGGACGAGGCCTGAATGTCGAGTGCCACTATATCTTCCAGAAGGTCGCGCTGCATCTGGTTTATGTTTCTCTTTGGTGGCACCATCAGCTCCTGCAGATTTCTGGTTTTGACACAAGGGTCATCAACGTTACTATCCAAGCAAACTTGGAGTGTTGGTAACCCATTTCTAGGTGAGATATGAAGTTTTCCGCGGTGGCCACAGAATTTCCTAGGGTGTGGTGTGGGTCATACGGCCCTTTCGCAGTCGCTAGAGCGTCGTTTTTCCCTGGTACACCGTATAGGTGTGGTTAGCAATTGATGACCGATGCCAACCTTATACCATCCGAGTTTGTGTGTGTGTGTTTTGTTTTCCCTTTATTATCAAGTTCGACTCTCGCCTTCATCTAGTGAAGACGTGTTTTTAGCTCTTCCGCTCTTAACCACTCTCTCTCTCGTTAACTAACGTTCGCTGCTACAATTTATCCACAAATAAATCCACCGTTAGGTTGCTCCAACAACCGTACATCAAAAGTGAAAAACTAAAAAATTGCCTGAATTGGTGATGCGTCTGACGTATCAGTTAAAATAAATATGCCACGATTTAAAAAAATTGCAAAGACCCATAATCTTGATAATAGTGAGAATACAAATTATTTTTGTCCTCTGCAAACATTGTCAGCTGAGGTCACTAGTGGCGCATTGCCGACCCAGGGCAATACCGACGAGGAACCAGCTGCTCCACCTGCAACTAGAGTTCCGTCTATTACGGTCTTAAAGCAAAGCCCTAAATATGTACACGACTTGTTGAAAAACATCAATATAAGTGATAATTCAATAAAGTCCATCTCAAAGGAGCTGGATTGTGAATTCTTTTCTTACGAAAATAAAAACTCCAAACCATATAAAGCAATACTCTCCGGTTTGGATAAAATGTCAAATTAAAACTCCAAACTATATAAAGCAATACTCTCCGGTTTGGATAAAATGTCAAACGATGGATCAATATTAATCCAACTGGGCCTTCACTGCATTGATGTGAAGACTGTTGAAAACCCTACTACAACTGGCTATAAAGTGTTACTGTATGTTGTCTACTTTGCAAACAAATCTTTTACTGTCCAGCAACTGCGTAAAAATATAGCTGCATTAACCACACAGAAATTTGTTGGGAGTTCAAGTCAAAGATGCCGAATAAATTAATACAGTGTTACAACTGCCAGCTTTTCGGCCATGGTTCCAAACAATGCTAAGTTAAGACATTCTGTGCTCGTTGCGCTGGCCAACACCCTACGTCTCTTTGTATAAAGAGCCATAGATATTTATGTGCCAACTGCCAAGGAGGGCATCACTCTACCGACCAAAGCAGCCCGTGCCGTATTTCGTATCAAAACTTACCAAAGAGGAGAGAACAAAACGGTTTTAGGAAATCAAGAAGATCCAACAAGAACTTCATTAGAAATGTAAATTATCAGCGTCACATAAACAAACAACAATACAAGTAGAGACATTCCAAATCTCACGCTAGACGGTACTCAAAAAGCAAAATCAAACAGATATGTTTTCAACTCTGACTTGCCGACTGCATCTAGTAATATTAATCGGCAAGCAGACATCTCGACAAACAGTGCTTCGACTTCTCTTACATATAAGAATGCTCTTACTGGTACGCATCAAAGAGCAACATCGTTTAAACCTTCAAACCATCTCTTCACGTTCGATGAAATTAGATCGCTCATGACGGCGCTTATTGATAAACTTAGTGCCTGCACCTGCAAATTAGAACAATTAAACGCAATATCCCAACTAGTGTACACTAATAAGTAATTTGTCTAATTCACTAACTATTATGGCATAGAACTCTCATGCCGTTCGTAACAAAAGATTAGAGCTCCAAAAGTTCTTGCATATAAATCAAATTGATATTTGCTTAATTTGTGAAACTTGGCTAATGAATACTGACAGGCTCTCCATTCCAAATTATATCGTGTATAGAAATGATCATTGCTTTAGCAGGGGTGGTTGAGTGGCTATTAGTTTAAAAAACGATATAAGGCATAGGCAAATCCCATGCCTGCAAGCACACCTAATTGAAGGTATTGGCTTATTTATGGATACAAAAAATTGCTTCAAAATTGTTTCTGTATATTACCCTGGACAGTCTGTATAGTGCCTTATCAATATTTGTGTAGCATTAAACAACAACAACCACAGGAAACTTATGTTTAACACTGATTCAATTATAATCTCACGCATAGGGGGTATTTACGTTGTAGCTGGTGATTTGAATTGCAGAAATCGCTAGTGGAATGGTTCCAGAGCAAACTGTTGCGATAATACTCTCCACGAGCTGGCGTCTTACAATATATTTTCAATACTACACTCCAAAAGTTCTATCTTATATACCGGCAAATCACAAATCGAAGCCGTCAACCCTAGACATCTTTCTGACAAATTCATCTAACTCCTTGCCTGAACCAGTAGTTTACAATGACCTTTCCTCTGACCACCCCCCAGTTATCACTTACTTAAAATGTAACATAACTTAAACAAATAAAGAACCCTAAACCCAGCTATTAGAGACAGACCAACTTTTCACATGCAACCCAGTATTGAAACAATTGATAGTACGGTTGGTAAAGGAACGTCCATTATTATTGATACGGTTGAGCATACCTTGCCTAGAAAATCGAGTAAACAGCCTTGTCGAAGCTAATTTTTTGAATTTAACAACAAAATTTCTTTAACTTTCATTAACTTTCATTAACTTTCCATGCTTGATCATAGTTTTAAACTGTTCTGCAATATTACTAAAGCAATCAAAATTAAAAAAACAGTTCGTCCCAAGCTTCTATCTTAATAATAAGGTGTGCTCTATGAGGGACGAAAAAGTGAATATACTTAGCGAAATTTTTGAAAAAACCATAATTTAACTGATTTACTTTCTAACTGAAATGTTGTTAGCCTAGTAAACGCCTTACATGATGAAGTAATCTAGACTGTAATGCTCCCAGCTTTTCCCCTTTTGAAATTCAGGGCATAATTCGCTCCCTTAAAAATAAGAAAGCTCCAGGACAAAACTCCATACCAAATGTGAACTAAAAACTTGCTAAAAAATGCAATCGAATATCTTTCTGATATATTCAACTACTCTGTCTGTATTGGTTATTTCCCACGCAAATGGAAAATTGCTAAATTTATAGCTATTCCCAAACCCGGTAAGCCTCCGGTAAGCCTCCGGTAAGCCTCCAAACCTCGTAATTGCTATCGACCTATTAGTTTACTATGCGGCATCTCAAAAATTTTAGAACGCCTTATTAGGGTTCAATTAAATTCACAAATAGAAGCAAACAGTATCCTTCCGCCCAAACCGTATGGCTTCAGGACAAAACTTAGTTGTATCCAACCACTAAACAGACTCAAAATGTGCGTCAAGCATTAGTTATTACTCAAGAAATCCGTTGGTATGGTGGGGTTAGATGTGCAGGCTGCCTTCAATTCGCTGTGGCATAAGGGCTTAATATATAAAATGAAATGCTCTCACTTGCCTTTATACCTCCTCAAAGTCATCAATACCTTTGCCTCTGAGAGGAACTTTTATGTCTTCATGGACGGAACAAAATCAATCAACAGACAAATTGTTCCTGGAGTACCCCAGGGCTCTGTTCTAGGCCCCATTCTCTATAATATCTACACCCATGATATACCTATCTCCGCACATTGTGTTACTTCAATATTTGCTGATGACACTGCGATATACTGCTCATATGGTGAATTCAGCACTGTTAAAAATAATTTACAAATTGCTCTTAATAATTTATCCAATTATCCAAAAATGCGCCTAAAACGAAGGCAATGTATTTTATAAACAAGCGTAAGGATTGTTTTCTGCCAAGCTCTAACCTTCTAGTTGACTCAAATAGCGTTCCATCGGAAAATGAGGTAAAATACCTTGGTTTACACTTAGACACGAAGATAAAGTTTAATATACACGTAGCCAAAACAATAGGCAAAATTAACAAAACTACCTGATTTCTCTACCCCTTCATCAATCGTAAATCTGCACTATCTATCCGAAATAAAATGACGATCTACAAATCAATTTTTCTTCCGATAATGCTGTATGGGTCCGTATTGTGGGGTGACTATGCCAAGTGTCACACAAACAAACGGCCCAAAATAAAATTCTTAAAAGGATCTTAAATCGCCCATTTTTTTCTCTACAGCTCGTCTGCACGAATTAGCAAACGCTAAGCATATTCACAAGCTCTTGCCCAAAGAAACTTTATTATACAAAACTAAATATTGTGCACTTACATGTGTCAGATCAATTCTTTAAGCCTTAACTTCTGGTTAACGAAATTAAGATTCGGTCTATTCTAATCTAGTCTAGTTAGTTTATGTTTATCATTACTCTAAGGTTTCTTCCGCTTCCCAATTTTCCTTGCGAAATACAATTTATGATCTTATCAAATTGTAAATAATTATAAGGATACATATAATTCAGAAGTAAGTCCCATACTCAATTAAACTCTGTATAAAACAAATTTATTGTTAGCTCTAAGAACATATTAATAATCTTCTAGGGATAAAGTCAAACTTCATTAAGTTCAATTATAATATCTTAGGTCTAGGTGTAATTGGTTAAGATTTATATTAGTGTCATTAGTCGTTGAGCTGCTCTCGGCGCGATCTTTCCAGGGCTCCGATACAGCGTACCACTTCGCTGGACTCTTCATCATATGACCCACTTAGTTAACGGCCGTTAGCTGTTCACAACACAGTGCATTACTCATGACATGCCGTTCGCGTTCAACTTTTCTACATCGGAATAGAACGTGTTCGGCGTCTTCCTCACTCTGGTCATGGCAGTACGTGCACCAGGGGGAATCTTCATGGCGGGACCTGCATAGGTACTGCCGAAAGCCTCCAAGCCCGCTCAGCAGCTGGGTAAGTTGGAAGGTTACCACACCGTGCTCCCTACCGGTCCACTCAGAAATGCTGGGATTTACCCTGTACGTTCAGCGTCTCTTCGTCGAATTCTCCCATCGAGTCTGCCACGTTATTAAGGTTGATCGTCTCGTCTCACTTCTGAGTTCTCATCTCTCTGGCGTTGTCCGCAGCCTCGCAGCATAGGCCTCTGCTGACTCCAATGCGAGTAAGTCAATTAGTGGTAGACCTGCGATGACCAGAGCGGCATCCTCCGATGCAGTGTGAAATGCGCTTAGAGCTTCGAGCCGGTAGATACCCTAACACGTTAATACCTTCTCACAATATATGTTCACCATATCTGTGAACATTTTCATGCTTCATCTGTGAAATGAATAGGTGTACTATGGCTTTCGAGAAACGAGGCAGACGTGTTCAGGATTACAGCTCAATCTCAACCGCTGCGCGGAAACACGGGCGCTGTTATCCCAAAAAATGCGCGAGATGGATATTGATGTGTCGTTTCTTAGTGAACCATACACGCGCAAAAACCCTAATGTATGGTGCTCAGATTGGGAGAACAAATCTGCGATACTTGTGTGTAAAACTCGATTGCTGGGGCTTGAGTCCGTTCATTCTGCACGTGGTTATGTAAGATCGCAAATTGGTAGACTGTGGTTTCACATCGTAAATTTGGCTGGTGGTAACAGCCTCCCGGATTTCTCTCGACTACCTGAAGATGCACGCCATCTTCAACCCGTCATTATCACTGTGGATTTCACCACATGGGCAATCGATTTGGGTTGCCCTCGGGCTAACTCTACAGGACGTACGCTCCTGGAAGCCTTTGAAACTATCGATGTTGTTCCGGCAAACAGAGGATGTGAGCACACTTTCAGCAAAGGCAGGGCTGGCGCCAAAACCGACAGCACAGACACCTATATAACCGACGCCATAAACCAATTTTTTGGTGGTCAGAGGAACTGGCAGACATCCGCAAGGACTGCATCCATTCAAGACGAAAACAGACGAGAGCCCATGGAACTGATAGTTACTATGACTTACACTTGCAGTTCCTAATAAAGCGTAGGGTGCTGAAACAAGCTATTCCCTCTGGCTACTTTGCAGCCACTGCCTCCCAGGATCAAGGGCAGGTGCTGCAAATAGTGTCCACGCTTTTTTCCGAAAAAGAGACTACCCGCTGTAACTTTGGAAGTGATATGCCGGTTGATCCAGTCTACGAGTCTGAGGTTCTGTCAGCGGCAAGCAAGATAAACGACCGCAAAGTACCTGGGCCAGATGGCATTCTAACAACGCACTCAAGATGGCCATTGCAATCAGAATTGTACAGTTCACTCAGCTATACAGCAACTGCCTCTTAAGCGGAGCTTTTCCAATACGATGGAAGACGCAGAGACTTCTCCTGCTCCCGAAGTCAGGTAGACCACCCGACGCTCTATCATCATACCGGCCTATTTGACTACTGGATACTGGGGGGAAAATAATCGAACAGATCATTTAGCATTGAAGCAGCAATGGAGCAATCAGGTGGCTTGTCGTAGTTACAGTTTGGTTTTACCTAAGCGAAATCCACAGTACACGCTATATTAGAAATAACGGCGACTGCGCAGGAGGCAATTGAAGGCACTATAAGCAGAAGTGTTACTAAAAATATTGCTTAGTGGTCACTTTGGATGTGAAGAACGCCTTTAACACGGCAAGCTGGCACGAGATTCTAGGCGCACTTATCAACTTCGGAGTACCAGCTTATTTACGTAAGTTGATCCGCATCTATTTCGACAACCGCGTACTGCTATACGATATTAGCGAAGAACAACAATGGTATGGTGTAATATTTGCTGGGGGTGTCTGGAACATTATGTACGATGGTGTGATGCAATTGAACCTGCCCAGCTATGTTGCTTTTGCTGATGGTATTGCCATTGTGACGGGGGCAAAAGATGTGCGCGATGTGGAGCGCCTGGCCAACCTGACAATCGAAGGTACCCAAAACTGGCTGAGGTCAGTTGGTCTCAATCTGGCCAAGGAAAAAACTGAGGCTCCCCTTATCATAAGTTGGAAGAGCGTTGAGCATGCGAGGGTAATAATAGGCGGAATGTCAATGTTTTCCAAACGAGCGATACTGTACCTAGGTGTCACCCTAGATGATCAACTCTCTTTCTAGTGCCATTGTCAAATGATCCAGAGAAAAGCGGCGGAATCTTGCAGGGCACTTGCACGAATGCAAGTCAATACACGAGGACTATGGCGGGACGAAAACAGCTACTCCAAGGGGTGACGAGATCCATTATATTATATGGCGCACCAGTTTGGGTAATTGCGTTGAAGATAAAGAGCTACTGTAGCGGAATATAGTCTGTCTACAGACTGGGGGCCATAAGGGTATGTTGTAAATTCCGGACGATATCGGATGATGCCGCGCTAGTGATTGCCGGTCTCATTCCGGTAGACCTCCTAGCCACAGAAGTTGCAGATTCATTTACTGCCAGACGATCAGGTGAGCAGCATATATACAGTATGCGGAGTGATCGGCGAATGAGAAGCATACGTGGCAAGCCCGCTGGTCGACATCGAGGAAGGGTCGTTAGACACACCGTCTGATACCCAACCTACAGCCTTGGCTGTGCAGAAGACACGACGAGGTAAATTTGTACCTAACACAATTTCTGAGTGGACATGGCTGTTTCCGCAGGCATTTTCAGAGGTTCGGCCAGGAAGAGTCCCAATTGAGCACGTTCTGCGAGGACGGGAGCATCGACGACCCCGAGCATGTCGCGTTCATCTGTGGCAGATTCGCGCGTGCCAGACGAGAACTGGCTGATCGCATAGGGAAGCAGAAGACGAGTAGCAACCTCTGCGAACTGGTGCTGTACAGTGTAGATAACTGGCATGCTGTTACCGACTTCACAGCGGAAATAATGAAATCACTGAGATGCCTGCAAAGGACACGAAAGCAGCAAACAGACGGTTAAGCTGCCGGGAGAACACCCTACGCAGCAATGCGGCTGTACCATAGGGTAGTGCGCTCATATTAGAATATTGAATTGGTGGAATAATGAGTTATCAACCGCGCGCAATGAATATATTGATGCAATGACACTATATTCCAGGGCCACCGGCACTACCATATGTGAAGATCTTGGTTCAAACTACAAACAGAAACGCAGAGCCCTTAAAAAAGCCTAAACTAGCAAGCTGGAAGAAAATAACACCGAGCGGGACGATGACGCCCACGAATCCACAGCATCTGGAGTTGATGGTCAAATCACTCTTTCCCCAGAATAGCATTGTTGGCGATATCAACCACGTGACAGTAGGTGAGGTACTGGACATACCCGGCAAGCTAAACACCCGCAAAGCGCCTGAGCCCCAAACAAACACCTTACAGTTAGCAATGAAAGCCTATCCAGAAGGATTTACGTCGTTAGATAACGCCTGCCTAAAGGATGGGCTTTTTCCAATAGCCAACAAGAAGCAACGGCTAGTTGCTAAAGGATGGGCATTTTCCAATAGCCAACAAGAAGCAACGGCTAGTACTTCTACGAAAGCCTAACAAACCGGTCGATAATCCTTCTGCATTTCGCCCATTATGCACGCTGGACTCAATTGGGAAGGTTCTCGAGAAAATTATTTGCACACGCTTAGAAAACGCAGTCAAAGAAGCTGGCTGAACGAGAGGTAGGGCGAGAATGCGAATGCAAACAATATAGTGAGGAACATGCTAGAATGTCCTGATAAATGGGAGGCTGTCAGCTTATTTTCGAAAACAATATTGATGACTCTACGTCAATTAGAAAAGGCTCGTAGGACTGTGCCCCTTCAAAGTGTAGGCCACTTAGAGGTAGTTCCACGGGGGTGTATACCAGCTTCAATGCGGCGGTTAAGATTTAGTGGGTAGGAATACCATACTCCTACCTACATGGCAAGGTGTAAGATTCCCCCTTAGCCAAAAAATAAATAAATGAATAACATAAAATAAATAAGTATCCCTGCAGTATACTTTACTAGCCCAAGACTGGTTCGCGACTAGTCCCTTTGGAACAACTATTTGTTCCAACTCTGTCCCTTTTACATACATTTAATTGGTAAATGTAACATAGAGATGGTTTTAATAAAAATAGTCTTCCAAATAACGAAAGAGTTTTTTGTGACACCCCTGATAAATTGATTTATAAATACTCATAGCTATTCAAATACATACCCATAAAATTGTTTCTCTTCGTTCATTGGTGTTCAAGTTAGAGCGAATCTACTGTAATCGAATCTAACAAAAATCATCATTCAGTTGGGAGAAGTAAATTCAATGGTTTGTGCTGCTTAGCGCTTTGATCCAAAAGTCGTTCACTTATAAGCTACATAATTTAAATATATAATTGCTAATGATGTGCGCCGAGTAGTTAAATGCGAAAGTTTAAAAACGAAGTCATTTAGTGGTTATCCAAGTATAAAACTTGTACGTCAACTTTTGTGTCTCTTGTACATATTTGCCACCGCCTGCATAACTGTTCAGAAGTTACTCACTTGCTCACTTTGGGAAAGTCGCTAACTCACTGAGTCAGGTCTTAACCACAAATAAAACTTGAAAGGATGGTGTATGACAGTGCGAGGTTTTACATCCGGATCTCCCCTCATCGTGAAGTTATTTCACTCTACCCTAGCAGGAGATCATATGGTGATTGTTTTTAAGTCCTTGTCCGCTCCTCTAGGAAGCATACGCCCCGCAAAACCCTATCCAATTGCTTTGAATATCAAAGACTTTTGGTGGTTACATAAATAAAATGTTTTTGTCTGATAGGGTGTGTGATTAGAGGCTGCCGCTACTAGTCGTTGCTAATTGGAGCTTCGCTAAGGAAAAAAAAGTAAGGTGTCTAACCTATATAAGCACACTATTGAAGTGAAACGGCTGCACAAAATAGTAGGAATCAAGTTTTAAAATAATTACCATAGCTGTGTTCTATAATTCATTAAATAGCTGCGTTCATAATTTAATTCATTACTTTGTAAGACAAACGTTGCGATATGGAGCTAACACAAGCAATACGACCTTCCCCGAAATACACGCGGGTATCGAACAACTTAGACATACAAAAATTTTATATAATTAATAATATAAATAATTGGGACAAATAACGTATTAAATTTTTTTTATGATACCAAACAAACCAAAGAGGAGCAACAACAACAACAGCAACAAAGCAGCCACGACACAACCAAAGCCATTCGTTCTAATCCTCTTTCATACTCATTATCCTACGCTTCCGACGGACAAGCCAAACCTTATAACCTCTACGTCTCTCAAGCATCAACGATCATTGTGAATTTCGTTTCACTCTTTCACACTCATTCTCCTACGATTCAGACGCACAAGCCAATTCTTATCCCCTCTACGTCTCTCAAGCGCCAACAACTTGAATTTCATATTACTTGTTTTGGACTTCCACCTCGCTAAGTAAGTTTCACTTCAACAACCCAACCAAACGGAAGTTGGAGGCATTGTCGAATGACCATAAATCATGCCTAACCACTACCCTAACTTATGAAAACCCTTTAAGGCACTTTCAAAGGCCACCAAGTAAGTTTGTTGAATCTATGCACTTTCCTTAATCAACTGTTTTGAAATACATTCGTTTTATTTCGATTTTTCTCCATTTAAAATTAGCCCTATTTTAATTTTTTATATAAACTATCTTCTTTGACTATATATTGTTGCGAAAGAAAGATGGGTGTGAGGAAGTACATTCTGGCAACTTTACCTTTAGGGACGTAAAGGAAATGGCTTCATTGGCAGAAAGCATCTTTCTCGCTCTCCCTCACATGTAGCATCGATCTCGGTACAAAACGAGCCCAGAAGTCAGTCGTCAGAAGCTGCTGCCTGGACTGGCCCCGTTCACGTGTGGTCCTCATATAATACGATGTATGTACTATAATTTAAATCGAAATGTGTTACTTAAATGAAATGAACTATGAAATAAACTCAACGATAAATTACAGAAAAAAAATTAAAATTAAGTCCTCTAAGCAGTTGATGCCATTTGACAGTTGGAATAATTGTCACAAATAGTGTGCTTCTAGTTGCGCACGAAGTCTTTGGGGCCGTTTTAGCACATGCCTATTGCATCATCCAAAGTAGTTGCCAAGCAGCATATTTGCGTGTCGCACCGTCGACGCGGTGAACAATGACGGATGTCGCACTTGCCAATTGCGTAACCCGAAGTGGTTGACGCGTGCCGATTGGGCAATGCCGAAGCAGAATATTTAAGCGGCCTAGACAAGGTCTGGCATGCAGCGTGTGAATGTATAATAGTGTTAGTGAGATATACATGTGGTAATCTCACATACGATGATTGAAATCGATTAGATATTTTCCCATTCCAAACGTTCCTCTTTGACCATGTTCGCTGCACAAGTAGGTACGTAAGAAAGAGAGGAATATAAAGAGGAAAGAGAGGATAAGTGCTCACTTTTGTGAAATATTTGCAAAGTACAGATTTGACCGCTTGTACAAATTTGCTTATATAAAATAGGAAGTGCGCAAATACACAAAAAGCAGACGTGCGTATTAATTTGTGAAGTTGGCTGCCCCACAAGATAATTGTAAAATAAATTATAAATTTAGAAAGAACAGACGGTGAGTTCAGTTTGTGTACGGGTTGTGCTTTTTTCATTAATTTCGAGTTGTTTAAATATTTACTTCATAGAATTATATCGTACTTTACCCGAACGATGGGGCGTTACAAGTGAAGACTACATCAACAGGGTGTGGAAAGACCAGCAAAACGTAGTGTTGCTGGCTAAGTATGGGGAGGCATATGCCAACGCGGAAAAAAGACATCAAAAAAATTAAATTTTCTGTGCACAACTTACAAACGCTAATTGATGCGAATGAATGACGCAGAAAAGCGTGGATCAGACGCAGAAAACTATTTTGAAGCTGTCTACACTATTTTGAAGTAATGCAATTCTTAAACGATGTTTATGGCCCTACCTCTTCAAGAAGCAGTTTCAAAGTAAGCAGAATATATGTACATATTTGTATGTCAATTCTGTGTTTATTTTTTAGTTGTGTAGTTTAGAATTGCATAAGGTCATCTCTAACTTTCTTTGCCTGTATTGAATAATTTTTCGCAAATGCATTTTTCAGAGGTGTCAATTCACTACTACAACTCACTAACATCTTCTGTCATATTTGGAAGCTGTGTATTCTTCTTCTTTCTCAAGAAGGTATGCAAGTAGCAGCATGTAAGTACAATTGTTTGCACTTTTTCTTGTTTCAAATGCATCGGTTTTTGAAACACACGAAACCGGGAGGCCAAAATACCAAGAGCATTTTCATAAACACATCGTGCTCGGCTCAAACGCTAAATGAAAGTTCTATCATCATTCGTGAGCACATTGTTGTGTAAATGGTTTCAAAAAATTCGGAGTTAGTTAGAATGCATCATCTCCAACGAAGACATATGGAAGTTCGTTTCCAGCAGGAAATACTTGTTCGGATTTGGAAAAATCAATTTGTTTTCGTATTATGCGTTTCTGAATGAGGTGTCGCGTAGCACTCCGCCATCTTCTATCAACATCCACCATTATGAACGCATAATTGGCGTTTACAACAGCTATCAGCACAATGCTGAAGAACTTTTTGTAATTTTAGTACAAAGAGCTTGATCCGATCGGTTTTATGATGGCTACGAGTTTCCCATCGACAGCACTTAATCAATTTGGGAAAATCTAATTTTGGTTGAAGTTTTCGACTATTGCCTTCCACTCTTCTTGAGTTAGTAGTACCTGGAAAAAAAATGTTTAAGATATTTTTTAGGAAAGTGAAGGACCAACATAAAAAAAAGACAAAAGCTTGGGCCAGTCGACGAGCTCCTGATTTTGGCAATCGACGATTTTAGAAATAAAAAAAAGTTTTGTCAAAAACTAGCGACTGTATGGGGTCACCAGCTTGAAGAAATCGAAAAGCAGCAACATACGATCGCTCAAAATTTAATGAATGATGTGATATTTAATCGAAGCATGGGCATGTTGAAATTGAATGCATGCTTAACTAACTTTGGTGCCTTAAGCTTGCCCGGAGAATGCCCATCACTTCCGTTAACTGAGAACATGCAAAAGACATCTGCTAATAGTCCATTGAGTCTTAGCATGTACTACGAATCCATTAATGAAGACGATTTACAATAGCATAACATACATATAATATACATATAATATACATATAATATACATATAATATACATATTTATATATATATATAAAATTCGATGTATATTTGTCTGTTTGTATGTCCGTCCGTTATGGACGCCGAAACCGCTGGACCGATTTTGATGAAAATTTCAGGAAATCCCTATGATAGCCTTAAGAAGACAACTTTAGTGCGAAAAAATCGTTGAATTCGCTAAATGTTAAGACCAAGTCAGTTTTCAGATGATTCTTAAACTGTGCAGATACAAATAAAACACTAAAACAAAGCAGCATCTGAGAAATAAGCTTGCCGGCTGCTCAAATTGTACAAAGTCAAAATGTTCGAATATTCGAATAAAAAAAAAATAAAAAAAGTAAACAAAAAAAAATTTTAATAAAACCAGTAAACATTAGAACATGGAACCAAGAAGTGCTGACTATCAAATCTATCAAATAGAAGGCATATTAATCGATATATTAAATACAAAAACTGCAAAGAATGCCCCCAAAAAAAATGTAATTTGGAGGAAAAACAGCCGAAGCGACGCGAGAAATTAGAAATAGAGCCCCTCAAACAGAAGAATAACGAGAATCTCGACTAGAAACGGAACAACAACCTTAATCCTGACTTGAACAAGACCGAAGCAGAGCAACAACGTCAAGGGCATTGAAGAGTTGGGGACAACCGAATATCAATGGGAATGGTTTTTCGATGCTTCACGAGCGTCGCACACACGTTTGTGAAATATCTGCCCTGCTTAACCCACGACCACGTTTTTCAATTTAAAAATTCCAGATGACTTGGAGGAATTTACTCCTGGCCATTCTTCATATATGCATCCTACGAGGTAATTGACGAGTCTGACGTGGCTCATATCAACATCGATCGCCTAAGTCGCTGGCAACGTGCTCTTCAGATACACCAATTCATTTGGAAGAAATAGAGCGCTGACTACCTACCATTGCATCAAGAGCGTGGAAAGTGGTGTTTATCGACGCCAAATCTGCAGCCGGGCGTAATTGTGTTGCTGTAAGAGGATAATCTACCGCCGCTCAGGGGGCATCTGGGTCAAATCGACAGTACCAATGCCGGAGGTGATGGTGTGGATGGGGTTGCTACCATCCGCACTACCAGTGACCTGGTTAAGAGAGTTGTTGGCGAGCTCGCCATTCTGCACTTTGAAACCATCCTGGTTGGAAGTTTAAATCTTCCAACAGTGGGAGTATGTGGGGAGTTGAACTGAACTCGCGCTGGATAGTGCATTAAAGCTTTGCCAACTATATGTGGCTAGATTTTCCCATATGTTGCTGAAGTTTTCCGTTGGCTCCTCAATTCGCCATCCAGCTGCGTTTTATAAAAATTTATTTTCAATATTTATTTTCAATGGCCCTTTAAATTTTTCTTCTAATATGGCCAAAGGTGGAGTAAAATAACTCTTCCTACAAACAATCATGTTGACACAATATAATGACTTCCTGGAATCTGTTGGACCCGCTTTATTGTCAGTGGAGACTTTAACGCTAAAAACACGACATGGGGCTCTAGAATTTCAAAAAAAAAGTTAAGACCTACTGAGGACTGTATACAAAATAAATGCAACACACTTAAGCACCGGTGAACCGACCTATTGGCCTAACTTTATCGACTTTTATATAATTAAAAATATTGATATACGAAAGCTCGCAATTAACTCAAGACTATATATATCTACAGACCATACTCCTACTCAACTTGACTACCAAAACAACGAATTAACTGAGCGTAAAACCAACAAGATATATAATCATCGCACTGACTGGGAAACTTACTTACTCTCTCCGACGGCTTATCAACAGGAAAAGCAAAAATATTTGCTGTGACGGCAATCACGCTATGACCACTCAACAGAACCATTACCTGCTCCGTCCTGAAAGTGTTTGGTACTTTCAGTGTGAGTAGGCCGGGGCAAAATTGTGGATATGGGTACAAGCTAATTTTCCAGTGGACGCTGCAAATGGTCATTCTGTCGCGGATTTTGTATCCTCTTGGAACTTTAAATGTTATACAGGCATGTGTTGGAAATCGTAAAATGTCAAAACGAAAACGATTTTGCAAATCGTATGATTTCGTTTCACTTGTGATGAAAATCGTACGATTTGCTTACAATTCGAAGTCATGTTCAAAACACTTGATATGGTGGAATTGAACTTAAAAAATTTATTTAAAATTGTAAAAGATTTCAAAAATGAGTGTATTGTTGCTGTGAAACGGCGCAGCCTTAGAGACCACTCCAATACCTTGGATCTCGCAGATTTCACGTAAATAGATTCAATGCCTCTGGTGTACGCATAAACATATACTTGTGCACTACTTACAGGTTCATTGCTAATTATCGATTAAACAAATACGGCTATCTGGTATGTTCTTCAAGAAATTAAACCGTTTATGAAGGAATCATCTGTACCACTATTACTGCAACTGGCTACAGCGCAGTGGTTTTGGTTTTTCCGTGCGAAAAACGTTCGCCGGGCGGTTGGTATTTGGCCGGTAGTGATTGCATATGGCGGTGTCCCTTAACACGTTGGCAAGCTTGACAACATCGAGCGAAAGTGACGTCTTTTCTTATTGCTGGCCAATCGAGCCTGTCGGTCATTAGTTTGGTGGTCTCACGGACGCCTGTTTGCGATAGATCATTGTTCATGGCTAGCACACGCTATCTAAACTGCCGTGGAATAAAAGGACGTACCTTCGTTGTCGCTGTATCACACATCAGTTGCAGTTCGCTTCCTGGAATTGGGAAAGGTTTTAGTTTTTAATGAGTTCTGTGGCGTACTTTGGTTTAGCAGCCGTTGAAGTTCGATTTCATTTCTCTCTGCATTGGCGATCTCCGCGTAGTCGACTTTCGCGCCGATTGACTGAATTCTTGATAGCAGATCAGCCGTAACGCTGTCTTTACTGGAAAAATGGCGAATGCCGGTGGTAGACTGCCCAATAAAATAAAGATAACGCACTTGACGAGGAGATGGTTTTTCGAGCTTCTGCCGAAAAGTTAATATAAGCGGAGGATAATCGGTGAGTACATAGCAACTACGGCCTTCCATCATGAAGCGAAAATGCCATATGCTCTGGTAAACGGCAGTTTGCTTCGGTCATACGTGCTGTAGTTGCGTTGCGATTTCTTCAGCTTTTTAGAATAAAACCCTAAAGGTTGAAAATGACCGTTGACGACTTGGTGAAGTGCTGCTTTGACGGGTGTGGCAGATGCGTCGGTATGAAGGACTAATTGGGCCCCATGCAGCGGATGACCCAATACCATCGCGTTGCTTAGTTCCTTCTTGCACTGATTGGAGGCTTGTTCAGATTCAGCGTCCCAGCTTAGAGGCGTACCGTAATTTTTTTCTGTTGCCTGGAATCATTTTCTGAACAGTGATCTGGTACAAAATTGCGCGTGGTAAGAATTTGCGGTAAAAGTTGGTCATCGCTAGAAGGCTTTTGAGGCTTTTCACCAAGTAAGGCTTAGAAAAGTTTCGAATGACGTCTTATCTCTCCGGTAGAGGCTGGATTCCTTGACCGTTGTCCAAGAAACTTGATCTCGCTTATGCCAAATTCTCATTTGGCCAAGTTGATCACGAAATGGTTGTCCGATAGTCGTCGAAATAATTCCCGAAGATTATGGCTACGCTGTTCAGGCTAGATGGAAGGTATTCAGATGTCGTCGATGAGTGGAAGTGCAAAATCCAAACCTTGCAGAATTGCGTTTATAAATCGCTGAAACGTTTGCGGAGCATTGCAGTTACCAAATGTGACGAATTTAAATTCAAACAATTCGAAGGGTGTTGGTATTACTGTTTTCGGAAAGTCTTCCTCGCAAATAGGCACTTGATAAAAAGCCTTGAGTAGATCGATCTTCGAAAATATTACTTTACCGTGAAGGTTGTTGGTGTAGTCATTTAATTACGGCAAAGGATAAGTATCCGACACGGTTTGTGCGTTGAAAGCTGGTCTCCACGTAACGTCCTTCTTACGGACCAAGCACGTTGATCAATTGCTGCAGGAAGGTCGACAGATTCCCGATTTAAGTAAGAAATCGAATTCCTCCCATGCTGCTGCTAACATTTCAGGCGAAAGTCGTCGAGATCGAGAATATACCGGCCTTGAAGCGGTGCATTTCGTTACGGAGCCAGAAGCTGATAGCTTCGTTATGTCAGCAACCTCGGCCAATATCTCGGAGAACGGGTCGCTCGCACAGAATGTTTTGATGATTGCCATGTGGCATGATATAGATGACTTTTGAGGCGATTTTGACTTGGTCACGTTGTCGATTAGGACATTTCGCCGCATGCCGATGAGAAGATCAGAGTGCCGTAAGAAATGTGTACCTATGATTGGAGAAGTGACATCAGCGATTATGAATGTCCAAAAAATTCTTTCCTGAGTCTTAAATTGACCTTAATTCGCTTTTCACCGATGACCTTGATTTTCGAACCGTTGGCGGACTACAGTATCGTGGATGTTGGGTATATGTCGAATGTTTTGGTGGCGAGCGGCAAGATGGAAACGTCGGCGCCTGTGTCGACAAGGCAAGTTTTCCTTAAAACGTTGTTGCGAATCTGTAAGCGAAATGCCTTGCGTCGATCGACTAAACTCTCGCTGGATTTACCCGAACGCGTTGGAAGTCATAAAGGTGTTGTTATGAGTCCGGAAGTTACTGCCCAGCGGTGTGGCGTGAATATTCGCACGGACCGCGACATCTCTTCACGTTACTGCCAAATTTCCAATGGTACCAATAAGTACCGGAATTAGGCTGAGAGTCACTTGATGGCTGCTGATATGAACGACGGCATTGTCTCGGCCCCGACCACGACTGACTGCGAGATCGCGAAAGTGTTGACGTCGTTTCGAGCTTGTTTGTTCGGCTATCGCTACCTTCAAAGCATCGCAACGTTGTGTCTGCGCTGCGCTGAATACCTGTGGGGTGATAGCGTCGACCAGTAATAGGATAATATTGTGGTCCATAGTTCCTTCAATGCGGCTTCTCCCATAGTAGAGCCTCGTTTCATTTAGAAATACAATTCGGAGGGCTTCTTATAGCTAAGAGGCAATTCAGACAGGAGCCTGTTGAGACGGCGCTGATCACTGTCGGCGAAGTGCTCTCGAAGTGCGGACGGATTGCCGGCAGTCGGGTCTGGCGAGGTCGTATCCGGCATATGTACGAATTTCCAATTTACTTTCTGATTTGGCGGTTGTTGTGTTCCTTCCTTGTGTAAAACGTGGTGGCTCGGACCTAAGTTGACCGCGTCGATGTTGGATTGTAGTGATCGTGTCGGTTCGTTGTTGTGCTGATGACGTCGGGGTCACCAATTTGGATACAGTTTTTAAATATTAACGATTTATTTACTCTTGATGTATCACAATTAGTTTTATTTTATCTTTTTAAATTAGGCGCTCATGAAACGAAGCGTGCGTTCGAGCCGAAAACTCGTGAGGAAGAGACCTTTTCAAGGATTCATTTAAGTAGTGTTAATAATTCGTTACAGAGTTGCTTGTGCGCTAGTCGGGTTGGCACATATTAATACTAGTAGGCACCCGCGACTTCGTCTGCGTAAAATTTCGAATATTAGCATATTTATTTATGAAATAAATATATAAATAATTATATGAATAAATATATTCAGGTCGACATTGGTAGCCTAGAGGTAAGTGCGTTACACTACAAGCAAGTACTATTTTCCAACCTTTCCCATTTTTCCTTAACTTTCCCTCTTCTAATTGATTAATTAAAATTAAATTAATTAAAAAAATAATTTAATTAATTCTTATTAATTAATTAATAAAGAAAAACACCGCATGTTGGTGGACGCCTCCTACCACCAATGGCACCACAACTCCACATATGGCCAAACGAAAAACATTTGGTCATGTTGTAGGGTCTGGGTGACCATTAAAGGCCTTGTCTACCAACCCACAGATGGCGCCACATTGCCTATATACGGCAGCAACAGGCCAATCACCTGCTCTGCTCCAAAAATCATCTATCATGGTAAATAGACTTGGCAGTCTCGATTAATGAAACCACCACAATCTCTATTGAAGAGACTTGTGGGAGGCCCTATGCTCCCCGTTGGAGTAATGAAGGAATAATAATTCGAGAAACAAAGAAATAAACCAAACGCATTTCAGCGAAGCAAAACGCATACGCCGCAAAAGTACGATGAATAGGAAACAAAAATGAAAACGGCACACAGCACAGTAAACAACAACAACGAAGGCGGCGGCGGCGAGAAGAATAACAACAAAAACAGAAATTTTTGCATTGAAATTTACTGAAAAAAAAATCATAACGGCGTATGATTATGGTTAATTATTAATTAATTCAAACTAAAGTTCATCAACACTCCTCCAGCCTTGAACGATGTCAAACAATACCATGGTGATATCAATCTATTTATCATAGACTGCAGCGTCATGATGTCGTCTGCAAGGATCACTATATCGTCTGCATACAGCAGGAGTCTTATATTCATATTATCGACTTGAAGTCCACCCCCTAGATTGTCATGGAGATCGTTTAAATGTATTGAAAATAGCAAAGGGGGTTAACATCCCTGTTTAACCCCTCTCTGCGTTTGGAACTCATTAGACAATTCGGTTCCGGTCCATACCGCACTTTTAGTTTGTCTGTATAGGGTTCCAATGAATTTTACAATTTTAGTTGAAACGCTTAATCGATGAAGTTTAAAAATGAGGAGGTTACGAGGCATTCTGTCGAACGCTGCTGTAAAGTCTACAAAAATTGCATAGACTTTATTTTTCTGAGCAAACTTTAATTGGACTATTGCATATATCTTTTAGATATTGTCAATCGTTGAATAATTTTTTCGAAATCCAGCTTGATATTCATTATTTTTATTAACCAGACGCTCGTTCACAATTTCCACGGAAATAATAACTAATAAAATAAATATAAAAAAAAAACTGTACAGATCGGTTGTCGTGAAAATGTAATATGTACGTATCAAAATGTAAGTAAATAAGTTTATGAATGAGAGGTAATTATTTTAGACTGAAATAACTTTAGGAATTTTTGTGAACTACGTTTTAGGTTTTTCCATACTTTGCTAAAACATGAAGATTTTGTGGACTTGATACTGGTGAGCACGCCACATATAGCTGTCCATTTGAAAAACTGTTTCTAAATGATTTGTTAATTGTCATCGGGAATGCTGCTTTCAGGGAAAATTCCACACTTTTAAATTGGAATGACAAGTCGATATGATTTATACATCTTCTTCCTTTGCTGTTCTTCTAATAATTATTGCTCTCATATTATTGCGTCCTAGGTGTGCCATTACACAATCTTGTTGCGTCAACATTTCTCATTAACAGGATTGAACATTAACTTTCATCCTTAACTTATGGGAATTGAAAAAATTTGAGAAACTTCACAGGCTATGATGTCACTTGCTCAGTGTCCACAATATTGTCATAAAGATACTCAGCAACATCACCTTCCACATGTGACATGATTTTATCGTTGATGCTAAACTCGCACTTTCACACAGCCTTTCTCTGTTTTTCATATTAGTTTTTAGGTGGGGTTACACGTTGGTTTTCAAATCACCTGTGTTATGGACAATATTACAGAATTCTCGGTTCAGTGTAAGCGTACCGTTACTATCTGATGCTATACGATCTTCTCCGATTTCCAGAAGAGCAGCCACATATTGTCCTGATGGTGTATCACTGTTGAGTTGTACCCGCATGGTTGTAGTTAGACAACATTTTTTTACATGCACCTATAATGTAAACGCTTCAAATATGCATTTATCTATCATAGTCCAATCTAATGCCTCGATTGCTCTTTTTGGGACATCGTATACTCATCCCAAACCAACAGCCGACGTTCCTGCACCATTCATCCACGCTCGCTCTTTTTAGTAATGTTACAAACTCGCATTTTTACCTACTTATGCGGCCGTAAATGTGATAACTATGTAATACGGAGCAGCGAACATGGTCAAAGAGGAACGTTTGGAATGGGAAAATATCTAATCGATTTCAATCATCGTATGTGAGATTACCACATGTATATCTCACTAACACTATTATACATTCACACGCTGCATGCCAGACCTTGTCTAGGCCGCTTAAATATTCTGCTTCGGCATTGCCCAATCGGCACGCGGCAACCACTTCGGGTTACGCAATTAGCAAGTGCGACATCCGTCTTTGTTCACCGCGTCGACGGTGCGACACACAAATATGCTGCTTGGCAACTACTTTGGATGATGCAATAGGCATGTGCTAAAACGGCCCCAAAGACTTCGTGCGCAACTAGAAGCACACTATTTGTGACAATTATTCCAACTGTCAAAAGGCATCAACTGCTTAGAGGACTTAATTTTAATTTTTTTTCTGTAATTTATCGTTGAGTTTATTTCATAGTTCATTTCATTTAAGTAACACATTTCGATTTAAATTATAGTACATACATCGTATTATATGAGGACCACACGTGAACGGGGCCAGTCCAGGCAGCAGCTTCTGACGACTGACTTCTGGGCTCGTTTTGTACCGAGATCGATGCTACATGTGAGGGAGAGCGAGAAAGATGCTTTCTGCCAATGAAGCCATTTCCTTTACGTCCCTAAAGGTAAAGTTGCCAGAATGTACTTCCTCACACCCATCTTTCTTTCGCAACAATATAGTCAAAGAAGATAGTTTATATAAAAAATTAAAACAGGGCTAATTTTAAATGGAGAAAAATCGAAATAAAACGCATGTATTTCAAAACAGTTGATTAAGGAAAGTTCATAGATTCAACAAACTTACTTGGTGGCCTTTGAAAGTGCCCTAAAGGGTTTTCATAAGTTAGGGTAGTGGTTAGGCATGATTTGTGGTCATTCGACAATGCCTCCAACTTCCGTTTGGTTGGGTTGTTGAAGTGAAACTTACTTAGCGAGGTGGAAGTCCAAAACAAGTAATATGAAATTCAAGTTGTTGGCGATTGAGAGACGTAGAGGGGATAAGAATTGGCTTGTGCGTCTGAATCGTAGGAGAATGAGTGTGAAAGAGTGAAACGAAATTCACAATGATCGTTGACGCTTGAGAGACGTAGAGGTTGTAGGTGGAGTATGAGAGGTTGTATGAGTATGAAAGAGGATTAGAATGAATGGCTTTGGTTGTGTCGTGGCTGCTTTGTTGCTGTTGTTGTTGTTGCTCCTGTTTGGTTTTGTTTGGTATCATATAAAAAATTAAATACGTTATTTGTCCGCAGCTATTTAATGAATTATAGAACACAGCTATGGTAATTATTTTAAAACTTGATTCCTACTATTTTGTGCAGCCGTTTCACTTCAATAGTGTGCTTATATAGGTTAGACACCTTACTTTTTTTTCCTTAGCGAAGCTCCAATTAGCAACGACTAGTAGCGGCAGCCTCTAATCACACACCCTATCAGACAAAAACATTTTATTTATGTAACCACCAAAAGTCTTTGATATTCAAAGCAATTGGATAGGGTTTTGCGGGGCGTATGCTTCCTAGAGGAGCGGACAAGGACTTAAAAACAATCACCATATGATCTCCTGCTAGGGTAGAGTGAAATAACTTCACGATGAGGGGAGATCCGGATGTAAAACCTCGCACTGTCATACACCATCCTTTCAAGTTTTATTTGTGGCTAAGACCTGACTCAGTTGGAACAAATCGTTGTTCCAAAGGGACTAGTCGCGAACCAGTCTTGGGTTAGTAAATTATACTGCAGGGATAGTTATTTATTTTATGTTATTCATTTATTTTTTTTTTGGCTAAGGGGGAATCTTACACCTTGCCATGTAGGTAGGAGTGTGGTATTCCTACCCACTCAATCTTAACCGCCGCATTGAAGCTGGTATACACCCCGTGGAACTACGGCTAAGTGGCCCACACTTTGAAGGGGCACAGTCTTACGCGCCTTTTCTAATTGACGTAGAGTCATCAATATTGTTTTCGAAAATAAGCTGACAGCCTCCCATTTATCAGGACATTCTAGCATGTTCCTCACTATATTGTTTGCATTCGCATTCTCGCCCAACCTCTCGTTTAGCCAGCTTCTTTGACTGCGTTTTCTAAGCGTGTGCAAATAATTTTCTCGAGAACCTTCCCAATTGAGTCCAGCGTGCATAATGGGCGAAATGCAGAAGGATTACCGAGCGGTTTGTTAGGCTTTCGTAGAAGTACTAGCCGTTGCTTCTTGTTGGCTATTGGAAAATGCCCATCCTTTAGCAACTAGCCGTTGCTTCTTGTTGGCTATTGGAAAAAGCCCATCCTTTAGGCAGGCGTTATCTAACGACGTAAATCCTTCTGGATAGGCTTTCATTGCTAACTGTAAGGTGTTTGTTTGGGGCTCAGGCGCTTTGCGGGTGTTTAGCTTGCCGGGTATGTCCAGTACCTCACCTACTGTCACGTGGTTGATATCGCCAACAATGCTATTCTGGGGAAAGAGTGATTTGACCATCAACTCCAGATGCTGTGGATTCGTGGGCTTCATCGTCCCACTCGGTGTTATTTTCTTCCAGCTTGCTAGTTTAGGCTTTTTTAAGGGCTCTGCGTTTCTGTTTGTAGTTTGAACCAAGATCTTCACACATGGTAGTGCCGGAGGCCCTGGAATATAGTCTCATTGCAGCAATATATTCATTGCGCGCGGTTGATAACTCATTATTCCACCAATTCAATATTCTAATATGAGCGCACTACCCTATGGTACAGCCGCATTGCTGCGTAGGGTGTTCTCCCGGCAGCTTAACCGTCTGTTTGCTGCTTTCGTGTCCTTTGCAGGCATCTCAGTGATTTCATTATTTCCGCTGTGAAGTCGGTAACAGCATGCCAGTTATCTACACTGTACAGCACCAGTTCGCAGAGGTTGCTACTCGTCTTCTGCTTCCCTATGCGATCAGCCAGTTCTCGTCTGGCACGCGCGAATCTGCCACAGATGAACGCGACATGCTCGGGGTCGTCGATGCTCCCGTCCTCGCAGAACGTGCTCAATTGGGACTCTTCCTGGCCGAACCTCTGAAAATGCCTGCGGAAACAGCCATGTCCACTCAGAAATTGTGTTAGGTACAAATTTACCTCGTCGTGTCTTCTGCACAGCCAAGGCTGTAGGTTGGGTATCAGACGGTGTGTCCAACGACCCTTCTTCGATGTCGACCAGCGGGCTTGCCACGTATGCTTCTCATTCGCCGATCACTCCGCATTCTGTATATATGCTGCTCACCTGTTCGTCTGGCAGTAAATGAATCTGCAACTTCTGTGCCTAGAAGGTCTACCGGAATGAAACCGGCAATCACTAGCGCGGCATCATCCGATATCGTCCGGAATTTACAACATACCCTTATGGCCCCCAGTCTGTAGACAGACTATATTCCGCTACAGTAGCTCTTTGTCTTCAACGCAATTACCCAAACTGGTGCGCCATATAATATAATGGATCTCGTCACCCCTTGGAGTAGCTGTTTTCGTCCCGCCATAGTCCTCGTGTATTGACTTGCATTCGTGCAAGTGCCCTGCAAGATTCCGCGGCTTTTTTCTGGATCATTTGACAATGGCACTAGAAAGAGAGTTGATTATCTAGAGTGACACCTAGGTACAGTATCGCTCGTTTGGAAAACATTGACATTCCGCCTATTATTGCCGTCGCATGCTCAACGCTCTTCCAACTTATGATAAGGGGAGCCTCAGTTTTTTCCTTGGTCAGATTGAGACCAACTGGCCTCAGCCAGTTTTGGGTACCTTCGATTGCCAGGTTGGCCAGGCGCTCCACATCGCGCATATCCGTTGCCCCGGTCACAACGGCAATATCATCAGCAAAAGCAACATTGCTGGGCAGGTTCCATTGCATCACACCATCGTACATAATGTTCCAGACCCCCCCAGCAAATATTACACCATACCATTGTTGTTCTTCGCTAATGTCGTATAGCAGTACGCGGTTGTCGAAATAGATGCGGATCAACTTACGTAAATAAGCTGGTACTCCGAAGTTGCTAAGTGCGCCTAGAATCTCGTGCCAGCTTGCCGTGTTAAAGGCGTTCTTCACATCCAAAGTGACCACTAAGCAATATTTTTAGTAACATTTCTGCTTATAGTGCCTTCAATTGCCTCCTGCGCAGTCGCTGTTATTTCTAATATAGCGTGTACTGCGTGTACAGCTTTGGTAAAACCAAGCTGTAACAACGACAAGTAACCTGATTGCTCCATTGCTGCTTCAATGCTAATGCAAGTGATCTGTTCGAGGATTTTTCCCCCAGTATCCAGTAGTCAAATAGGCCGGCATGATGATAGAGCGTCGGGTGGTCTACCTGGCTTCGGGAGCAGGAGAAGTCTCTGTGTCTTCCATCGTATTGGAAAAACTCCGCTTAGGAGGCAGTTGCTGTATAGCTGCGCGAACTGTTCAGTTCAAATTGCAATGGCCATCTTGAGTGCGTTGTTAGAATGCCATCTGGCCCAGGTACTTTGCGGTCGTTTATCTTGCTTGCCGCTGACAGAACCTCAGACTCGTAGACTGGATCAACCGGCATATCACTTCCCAAGTTACAGCGGGTAGTGTCTCTTTTTCGGAAAAAAACGTGGACAATATTTGCAGCACCTGCCCTTGATCCTGGGAGGCAGTGGCTGCAAAGTAGCCAGAGGGAATAGCTTGTTTCAGCACCCTACGCTTTATGAGGAACTGCAAGTGTAAGTCATAGTAACTATCAGTTCCATGGGCTCTCGTCTGTTTTCGTCTTGAATGGATGCAGTCCTTGCGGATGTCTGCCAGTTCCTCTGACCACCAAAAAATTGGTTTATGGCGTCGGTTATATAGGTGTCTGTGCTGTATGCTCGCATTGCATGCATGTTGAACCAACTGCATTACAGTTTCAGTATCTTCGTCCACATTCCCCGTAAGATCGAAGTTGGGCATAGTAGACATGAATGTCGACGAATCTAGGGTTTCCGGTTTATAGCCACGTCTAGACATAATCACTGGCCTATTAGAGTCACGCGAACCAACGGTACAAACGATGGCTCGCTGATCGCTTGCGGTGAAACAATCGCCTAGAGACCAGGATGTCGAGCTGAAGAGTGTGCCACTCACGAATGTGAGGTCGATTATGGCGCCAGCCCTGCCTTTGCTGAAAGTGTGCTCACATCCTCTGTTTGCCGGAACAACATCGATAGTTTCAAAGGCTTCCAGGAGCGTACGTCCTCTAGAGTTGGCCCGAGGGCAACCCAAATCGATTGCCCATGTGGTGAAATCCACAGTGATAATGACGGGTTGAAGACGGCGTGCATCTTCAGGTAGTCGAGAGAAATCCGGGAGGCTGTTACCACCAGCCAAATTTACGATGTGAAACCACAGTCTACCAATTTGCGATCTTACATAACCACGCGCAGAATGAACGGACTCAAGCCCCAGCAATCGAGTTTTACACACAAGTATCGCAGATTTGTTCTCCCAATCTGAGCACCATACATTAGGGTTTTTGCGCGTGTATGGTTCACTAAGAAACGACACATCAATATCCATCTCGCGCATTTTTTGGGATAACAGCGCCCGTGTTTCCGCGCAGCGGTTGAGATTGAGCTGTAATCCTGAACACGTCTGCCTCGTTTCTCGAAAGCCATAGTACACCTATTCATTTCACAGATGAAGCATGAAAATGTTCACAGTTATGGTGAACATATATTGTGAGAAGGTATTAACGTGTTAGGGTATCTACCGGCTCGAAGCTCTAAGCGCATTTCACACTGCATCGGAGGATGCCGCTCTGGTCATCGCAGGTCTACCACCAATTGACTTACTCGCATTGGAGTCAGCAGAGGCCTATGTTGCGAGGCTGCGGACAACGCCAGAGAGATGAGAACTCAGAAGTGAGACGAGACGATCAACCTTAATAACGTGGCAGACTCGATGGGAGAATTCGACGAAGAGACGCTGAACGTACAGGCTAAATCCCAGCATTTCTGAGTGGACCGGTAGGGAGCACGGTGTGGTAACCTTCCAACTTACCCAGCTGCTGAGCGGGCTTGGAGGCTTTCGGCAGTACCTATGCAGGTCCCGCCATGAAGATTCCTCCTGGTGCACGTACTGCCATGACCAGAGTGAGGAAGACGCCGAACACGTTCTATTCCGATGTAGAAAAGTTGAACGCGAACGGTATGTCATGAGTAATGCACTGTGTTGTGAACAGCTAACGGCCGTTAACTAAGTGGGTCATATGATGAAGAGTCCAGCGAAGTGATACGCTGTATCGGAGTTTGCGGCCAAAGTAGTGAAAGCACTGCGAGCCCTGGAAAGATCGCGCCGAGAGCAGCTCAACGACTAATGACACTAATATAAATCTTAAGCAATTACACCTAGACCTAAGATATTATAATTGAACTTAATGAAGTTTGACTTTATCCCTAGAAGATTATTAATAAAAGCACCAAATCGGGGCCAGGTGACTTCGAGTTCGCTGTCCTCCCTGCTGCATGGGACATCTCTTCTTGGCTTACCTGATAAAAGCCATTATTATCATCCAGTGCTGCGCTGGTGCGCTCTCAGTGACGTCTGGCTATTGGGGAAACAGGGTCGCCACTATGTGTGCCATTTCCAATGGATCGGTAGGCGCTGTTGTTCTTGTAGATTTTATTTTCTTTACCACAATCCGGTATGCTCGTTCTCAAGCATCGCGGTCAGCCCGATCACGTAGGGCCAAAAAGCAACACCTTTTACTTTCGCTTATCGCCACTTTAACGCTTTCCGCCTACGCTTTAATAAGAACTGCAATTCGAATGCCCTCTCCTGATCGCGCACTTTTTTCTGTAGTCGCCGTGCTCGCAAGCATCTCTCACGGGCCGCTGCTATTTCGCCGTTCCACCAGTAGGCTGCCTCATGGTGTCTCTTATACCTGCGCCTGGTCTGCAAGCTGACGTTGTAGCCAGCTTGGATCCAAGTTATCAAGGCTTCAGCAGTCATCAGCTCCTCGGTAGTCTCTTCTCTCAGCGTCTCGTGGATGTCAGGTTTGAAAGTCTCCACCCTGTATCCTACTTGGTATTGGGTCTGGCGATGCATACTTTCTCCTAACTCTTCATTAATCGAGAATACTATAGCCAGGTGATCGCTTCCAGTACAGAGTTCGCTAAAGGACCAAGTCATGGAATTGGCTATCGAGGCACTTACGAATGTGAGATCTATGATGGACCCGCCTCCCTGTTGAGAGAACGTATGTCCTGAGCCCGAGTTTGCCAAGACGATATCAAGCACGGCGATTGCATCCAGTAGACAGGGCCCTTTAGCTTTTGTGGCGGGGCAGCCCCACTTGATCGTCCATGCATTGAAGTTTCCCGCGATGACGGTGGGGTGATGGGATCTTGCATCCTCGACGAGTTCATCAAGCATTGCACCATATTCTTCCAGGTTGGTGCTGGGGGCAGATAGCAGCTGTAAATCCATAGGTCCCCTATCTTGGCCCGGACAAAGCCTTTTTGGGCGAGTGTTGTTCCGCAGCGCATTTTGGTAGATCCGTAAGACCCAATCATTGCCTCTTTTGATGAGTCTGTGCACCAGTCCACGGAATGGTTGGCTAAGTATAGCAACGTCGATGTTGAGCTCGTTCGCTGATTGGGTTAATAAGTCGTTGGCATCCGCGCATTGGTCTATATTCAGTCGTAAGGATATAATTTTGGTTTTTCAGGTGACGTCCGTACTACAGGAAGGCAACCCCGGCTGCCTGCTTGATGGTTTGAGTCCTTGCCGTTTGCTGGGCATATAAAGCACTTTGGCATTGAAGTGCAGATATTTGCCTTGTGGTTGGCCTCTCCGCATTTAAAGCAGCAGGTGTTCCTGTTCACGCTACACCGACAAATTCCAGCGACGTGCCCGAATTCGAGACACCTAAAGCAACGCTTTAGTTGCTCACGCTCTTTGACCCTGCAGACTGCCCAGCCAATCCGGACTTTGCCTATTGTCAGCAACTGCTTTAACAACATATCTGGTGGAGAGATAATAGCCATTTGGGTTCCCGCAAACGCTGGCTTCTGCTTGCGAATACAGGACGCTGAGAGCTCCGGCTGCTTCAATACTTTCCGTAACGCCTCCAGTACCTCGTCTTCAGTGGTTACATCATCCAGGTCTCTAAGCTCTACTTGGATTTCCTAGGTGATTGCTCTAACCGTCGCTCGCTCAGCCAGGGCCTCACTCATTTTGTCCTTAAGTCGTGCGTCTCACTCTTGCACTCACCGTTGAGCTCCAGAATAATTTCCCTGTCCATGTTTTGCGCACCTTCCTTACGTTCTGACTAACAATCTTGAGGCTCTCATCATTCTTTACCATTTGGAGGATATCACTGTATGAGAGATTCCCCGTCTGCTGAAAGATCAGAGCATGTGGTAACTTGCTCGTCTTGGGGGCTATTTCGGTTTCTTTTTTGCCTTTGGACCGACCACTTGCAATTGTTCTCGAACCTCACAACTTGCGGGAGCCGCCGCCGGGACTGCCACCGTCTGTGTTCCTGCGCTGGTTATCCTATTTTGTGTGGCGCACAGCTTCATTACCCTCTTTTGAAGAGCAGAGATAGCCATTACCTTATCACGCATCGGCTGGTTGATGTGTCTGTGTGTGTGTTTTTTTTTTTTTTTTAATTCGTTATAAGATATGGATAGTATAAAGACAGTAATAGGATGGCAGATTAGAGAGTTAAGACATAAGAAGTAAAGTACTGTTAGGAACAAGAAAAAAAATAGATGTAACCATGACCCCGCGGAACCGCCGCGAGGCATTGCATCACGGGGTATGGTTCGGGCTATTAACCGGATTCTTCATTACGCCGGGACCTTCATTGTCGATGCCGCGTAGTTGCTCACCGCCCTCTATCATTGCTCGCTCGACACCATTAGGGCAACTAGAATCCTATCTGTTAGGGTGACCCCCAGTGTCGTTTCCATTTGTCTTCTACCCTCTTTGAACCTGTCGCAGTTGAGTAGTACGTGCTCTGCGCCTACCAACACCCGGCCGTCGCAAGAGGGACAATACGGATCGGTTGCGTGCTTAAAACGGTACAGATATGCCCTAAAGCATCCATGTCCACTGAGGAGCTGGGTGAGATGAAAGTTGACCTTCCCATACTTCCTGTCCAGCCAATCATCTAGACTTGGGATGATCCTATTCGTCCAACGCCCATTTGTTGAGCAGTTCCATCTGTGTTGCCACTTTGCTCGGCTTCGCGTTCTTGCTTGCGCTCGTGCGACCTCTCTCATCGCGCCCGTCTGCTGAACCTCGTCGTGGATTTCTGAAGCCTCCTCCACTATGATGTCAATCGGTATCATCCCTGTAATGACAAGAGCAGCATCTTCTGAAATCGTACGCAAGGACCTGCATACCCTTAAGGCCGCCGAACGGTATGTGGAGTCGAGTCCTCTGCGATAGCTCCTTATGGCCATAGCCTTAGCCCAGATTGGGGCTCCATACAACATTATAGATTTAGTTACCCCTTGGAGTAACATCCGTTCGCCTTGCCGGGGTCCACGAAAGTTGGCCATGATCCTGCTTAGGGCTCTTCACGCCGCAGCGGCCTTTTGGTTTGCATACGCAAGGTGCTCCTTAAAAGTGTGTGTGTGTGTCTGTATGTGTGTGTGTATATATGGGTATAGTAGTAGTAGTGGTTCTTTATTTTAACAGTGTGGTGTATATACATTACGTAGTAGGACTGATTGTGCTCCAGAGAGTCCAACCAATATAAAATCATCTTAATTACTAACAATTAATTTAGTATTTTCAAGACAATTCTAAGACATAGCTCCTTGCTGTCTACCTAGACATATGCTTATAAAACCGAATAAAACTAAAACAATATATATATCTGTAAGTGAATTCTGATAGTTAGAACTCCTTTGTCAACCCTCCCATTTACTACAACCACCTGCCTCGTTTTAGCGAGATAGTGAATCGTTCAACGTTTGGGTTTTCTCCGGGTCTAATACATAAATAACTTAAATTATTACATACAATTTTACTTAATTATTAACTTCGTCTATCATAATTTTTCTGTATTTTATAGCTAGTTTTACATAATTTACTAGATTTGCCTAATTATCATCTCCCATACCGTTTAAAGTGTCTATAATTCCATTCTCTGTTCGTTGAGATTTCCCCAAGTATCTACATTTGAATTCACTAAATACTGTGTGTGCCGAAATACCGAAAGTGCCGTATATTTTCTTCCTCTTTCATATTGCATAATGTGCATATTCTCGTTCTGCTCAGCTGGTGTAATTTCCCATTTAACCATAGGAGATCAGCTCGCACCTTCATTATCCACGATATTGTGCTTTGCGTTTGACTGTTGTTACAATATGTCACTCCTTTCCTAAAGTCTAGATCTTTGTATACACGTCTTTCACTACTTATTGCCTGGCTTAAATAATTTTGTACCTGTTGATGTTTTATTTCCACTAAAAGCTCCTAACATTTATTAGACCGTGCCCTTCGAGTCAATCTGTTTGTTAGGTGTATGCTAAAATTTTGCATATAATCCAGGATTTGTGTATGGCAGAGAGATTCATTTGTCATACTTTTGTCAGAATATGTGGGAATCTATTGCAGTTGTAGTATTATAAAGTTCTTGTTATGTATTTTAGGTGTAAGTTTATCTTGTATAAGTAGGCGTCTTCGATTCCTGTTTCTATGGTAATTATGTAGTTAGGAGTGCATTCTGGCAATTGTAGTACCCGCTTGACGAAGTATCTCTGTAACGTATTTACTTCATTGTAGTATTAATAAACCCACACTTGGGCTCCATAAGTTTGGATGGACCTACATGCAGCACTAAAAAGATTCCATTTTGCAGTCAGTGTGATATTCTTTTTGCCAAGAAATGATTTTAAGGTCGAGTTTATTGCTACCTTTGACTCTACCCTCTTGTTTAAGATATGGGTCACAAACGACATATTCGGGGTCAATGTTACTCCTAGATACTTTTATTTTGTTACCACTTTAACCTCCGCTCTTTTAAAATATCACTTTTCTTCGGCTGATGGTCAACCGCCTCTAAGGAACGTCATTATCTCTGACTTATTAAGGTTAACATCCATTCCCCAAATGTCACAGTATGCTTCCAATCTATTTATCATAGACTGCAGCGTCTTGATGTCGTCTGCAAGGATCACTATATCATCTGCATACAGCAGGAGTCTTATATTCATATTATCGACTTGAAGTCCACCCCATAGATTGTCATGGAAAATGTTTAGATATATATTGCAAATAGCAAAGGTGACAGTAAACATCCCTGTCACAACTCGGTTCCGGTCCATACCGCACTTTTAGTTTGTCTGTATATGGTTCCAATAATTTTACAATTTTATTTGAAACGCTTAATCGATGAAGTTTAAAAATGAGGAGGTTACTTGGCATTCTGTGGAACGCTGTTATAAAGTCTACAAAAAATGCATAGGCTTGGATTTTCTGACCAAATTTTAATTGGACTATTGCATATATCTTCTACATATTTCAATCGTTGAATAATTTCTCCCAAATCCAACTTGATATTCATAGGCTTATTATTTTTATTAACCGAGGCTGAAAGACGCTCATTCACAATTCCCATCAAAATTTTGGCTGAGCAATTCATAAATGACATTCCCCTATAATTCTCGGATTGCTTTGGATCATCCTTTTTAAAAATGGGAAATATTGTGCTAGTCATGAATGCGGCATCTAGTTTGCTACTGTTTACAATATTTGTGAAGGTTTTTGCTAGTTCATTTAAAAACATTAGCATTAATAAAAAAAATCGTATAGCACTCTGTCCTGCCCTGGGGCTTTGTTCATTTTGACTTTTGATAACAAAATTTTAATTGCATGTACTTCAGACGCCTTATCCAAATCTTCATCTATATACTTATATGGAGCACAGTGGATTTCAATGGGGTTTAGGCACGGGTTAAGTAATTTTTTGAAATAACTTGCGAAATCCTCAGATGATATACGTGGGCCTACTCGATATGACATACCTTTAATTTAACTCACTAGCATCCACCAATACATAGTCACATTATTTGCTCTAGTTCTAAGCTTAATGTGTATTGTTGTGTTTTTACATTGCACAATTATCCATAGTAATTTTTTGCTGATATATATCTTTCCTTGTCGAGTATACTTCCAGATTTTCGTAGATTATTTACAGCATCAACTGTCTTATCCCTAGCTTGCTTGCATTGTGCGTCAAACCATTTACTCTTATATTTATTTGTCATAGTCATTTGGTTAGGTCTATTATTGGATTATTGCACATATGTCTAAAAGGTCTAGTTCACATTTGTCGTGTTTTGTTTATTGTGTCAATTTTTAGCGTTAGGTGGATGGGTATGTGGTCTGACCATATTTTATCTTCAACAGCGAAATACTCGGCCATTGCTAGAATGTCAAATTAAATTGGACATATATCGCTGACAGAGCAACCCACCCTGCTGATATAAGTATATCGGCCTTTGGTACCGTCTTTGGTACCGTCACAAAAGTTGAGCAGGTCTTTTCCACTGGCATTAATAGTTTGATCTTATGAACACC